>JAODAL010081863.1:0-11768 GCA_025379985.1 Phyllomedusa bahiana
GGTAAAATGGTTGGGGGCAGAGAGAAATGGCATCAGAAAGTGGCTGGGGCAGGTAGTTTGAACCAGACCTTTTCTCTTTTGGGGGAGGCGTCGGGGCGATGTAGTCTGACCCCTAAGTCATTGGTGTGTAAAAATCCGGCCGATCCACACCTGTTTCATTTGAAAAAGGGTCAGTCTTTTCCACATTTTTCCGTGGACAAGCGGATTCTCCTTGGGGTAACGATAGCCGCCGCCGCACTGAACACCCGCTCTGTCCCCAAACTAGGGGTCGGGCAGGACAGTTTTTCCCCACTGCAAACCCGGCAAGTTGCGGCCACACACCCATTTTTGGCTGCCATACCCCAGCGGATTTTCTAACTGGGGTGGCAGAGTGTTTCCCAAGTGGCCACCGCCTGTTGGTTCATGGTTGCTCCGGCCCTTTTCTCCCGTGGCGACTGCCCTCCTCCTAGGCGGGTGAAGGAAACTGCTCATCATTGACTCCACCTGGTTTGCTGCTGAGGAGTGGTACTGCTCCTCCCCTCCACCTTTCTCCAGCGGCCCCCGGCAGTGTCTTGAGCGTTGAAAAACCCCCCGGTCGACCTGTCAGAGGAGGGACGTTTTGCCGCACATAGCAGCGGCCAAGACTATGGGGGGATTTCCCCAAATTTTTGGTTTTTGTCCTCCATCTCAATACTGGAAAAAGGGCCCCCATTTTGGACCGGTAGCGAGGGCCCCAATAGGGTGGAGACCGAAGTTCCTTCTCCCGGGATGGTGACATTCGCTGTCACTAGCCAGGCAAATCCACGGGGGGGGCCACCTGCAAAGTGCTCCTGAGGGGCCCCTCCTCCATCCCACTGTATACTGCCACTGCTTGGGGGTATCTCCCTCGTTCCTATCTCCATCTCCCTCCAGCTGCTCCTGCCCTCCTCTCTTGTCCCCCTGGGTAAAAAAACCCTCATTTCACCAGAAATGCTTCTGCCCCAATGTCCTCCTCCCCTCCTCCTCCTTTTTTTTTCAGCCCCCACCGGCCATGGGGCCCGGAGATGTAGTCCACTAGTGTTGGGCTTATTATCTAAAAAGTTGAAATCGGCACATTTTTTTTGGTGATCGGTTTTTTTTAAAAATTATGCATAATTTAGGAAAAAATCTTGCATCATTTTTAAGTCGCCCTTTTTTGGGGCCTTCCTTCTTTTGGGGGGCCGCAAATCAGTTTTAAGAATAGAGGGGGGTGAGATGGTGTGCGAGTCAGACTGGGGGTTTTGGGTTGCGATGGGGGAAAAAAATCACATACCCTTTTTACATAGAACCGTTTCCTGTTCACCTCAGTGCTCTCATTGTCTCAGAGAGAAGGCGTGCCTCTGCTTGTGTCCAAACACTCAGCGAATTTTTATTTTCTTCACGAAACCTCTACATTAGCTGTGATTTTCCCAATTTAGTTAGATTAAAGGTTTGGAAAGATTTTATATAGTTTAGGTAGAGAATTTTTTATAGGAGCATCTACTGCTGTAAAGTCACGGCGGGGAGCGGAGGGGTGGCCCCCGCGGCGAACTCAGACAAGCTCAATAAAGAATACTGGATAAAGTTCACCAAGACTTTGTGTGAAGACATTGCAAAAGCATTTAATTATGTAGACCGTTTTCTATAGAAATATTTCCTGATATTGGGCAGCCTGATCTATAGTGATACACATCTTTTCTTGTAACTGCAGGTCTCTTTTGTTAGTGCAAAACTTCACTTTATTATCAGTCTATACATTTTCTCAGATAGGTGTTCATTTCAATTTCGTCAATTTGCCCATGTCCACCTTGTTTGATTATAATACCACCTTGTTACTTAAACTTTAGAATGCCAGCAAGTCAGCACAAGGTTGATAGTGCCAAAAATACCTGTAATATCCGATATACATTTCAGATACTAGTATTTGTCACTTGGCGCAGGCCAGCTTTGTTGATATATTCTACTTTGCAGTTAAAATTTGAAGTAACAGCAATTTTGAGTAGTCACCACAGGTGAATTTGATAGTCCAACAAATACCCCTTTATTATCCGAATACATTACAGATACGTGTTTTTTTTGTCACTTATGCCAGCCAGATTTGTTGAAAAGAGCCACCTTGGCAGTTAAATATTATGAAATCCAGCAATTTGTGTAGTTAACACAGGTGAATTGATAGGTGCCAACAATACCTTTATATCCAAATACATTAACAGATACGTGTTTTTTGACTTTGTGCACTACAGGCTTTGTTCATTGAGGCACCTGCACTTAAATGTGAATACTGCGCAATTTTTTAGTCACCACAGGTGAATTGATAGGTGCCAAAAATACCATTTCAGATAACTTGGTTTTTTCACTTTGGCTCAGCCAGCTTGTTGATTAGATCACTTTGCAGTAATATTTGAATCCAGCAATTTTGTTTGATTATGAGGGATTTTAGAATACTGTGATATGCGCGTCTTTATAATAAGAACCTTTCCAAAACTCTTCCATACCTTCGCAAATTTTTATATTTCTGACATGGAGCGAAATGCAGGTGTACGCGAGCAAAGAGGTGGGTAGGACATGGAGGTAAAAGTACGAGAGAAGGTAGCTCCATCCAGTGCTAGCGACAACACACATGCCAAGCGGATCGCAGTTGCAGACCGTCAGGCCTGTCATCGCTGGTCAGGGCCCTGTGAATCTCAGTAAACGAACAGCGTCGCCAATCTGTCCCTTCAGAGTTAATGCAACCTACATCCAGCAGTCTACCTCCTCGTCCACCGAGTCACGGCCGACAAATGTCGTCAATCATCATCACCAGACATCTCCTTCCCAACATCTGAAGCAGCCCAAAAATGGTGCAACTCAGTCGTGTACCCCACCACTCAGTGGATAATCCATTTTCTGAAGACCTCTTGATGACTAAATGCGGTTTGGGTCAGAATGCATGTTAAAAGTATCAAGAGGCCAAAGATAGGATGTGATTAACTCTGCTCTGTGACGCCCAGTTACTGATAGTGCCATCACAGGAGGAGAAGGAAGCCGGTCAATCGGCGAAAATCCCGGCGGTCGGAAACGCCCTTGCATTCCCTCTTGCTTAGCAGCCCGCAGCTCCAGGATGAAGAATGTCAGTACGACAAAGTCCACCTATGTATAGAAGAATGAATGTATGATAGATAAGAACGTCAATTGCGGATCCACAGGCCTTTTCAGCAGAATTTTGCATGCGAGCGCTTCATCACTGGATGAAGGATGAATGACGATGGGTAGTGTCAGAACGGATTCCGCCTCAAAAAGGGAGAGGGCATCGCAGAAGTCCGTTGATATTATTCCGCTAATCCACGGAGTCAGAAGCAACACCCCGCTCCTCGCGTATCGCCGTCAAAAAGGTCAGGACCTTCTCAAGCCGTGCCTTCTTTGACCAAGCATTCAGGATTCACCCAGCGAGTGTCATATGCAGCCTTTTTTGCCGTAAACGCATAAGTAGAGCAAGAACCTTAGGTGGTTAACCACCACCCACATGTCTAGTTCACATGTCAGCGAATGCACATGAGTTGAAATGGATGGCGAACCCTAGGGCCCCAAAAAAGGCCAGACCGACGCTGGGGCCTCCAACCACTGTCAAAACCCTCTGTCTCCGCCTCCTCCACCACCACCAGCGTCTCTTCCTCAGCTGCCCATTCCTCTCAGAGTCATGATAGGGATCACCTCCGCTTTCAGCCTTCACACCGTCGCCCGAGCACACCAGCACCACCAGAGACCCATCCTACCCCCTTCTCCTTCCACCCTACGGTTACCGCCAGTTTGACGACCTGCACTTCTATACAGCGGCCAGTCAGCATCCAGCCCTCCTGTTCTTCAGTTTTGGAGACAGAAGAAACACTTTAACCCAACCATGACCCGAAAGCCAAAAAGCCTGAATGTCGTCATTGCCAGGCCATCTTGGCGCTGGAAATAGTGCCTTAGCCGTCTGGTGACACAGATAGGGTTTCTGCCACGTCATGGCCCCTTGCCCTGCCCCCAATAACCAGATGACCAAGCAAGGCATTTCTTTGCCATAAAAGAGCCGTCCCTGCCCTGGCTAAACCACTGGTTCCTCTAAAATTTCAAGTCGCGTTGTCTGCATCTGTGTCCGAAAAAGTCCATCTCTGACCACCCGACACATTGACTATCAAGCAAGGCCAAAGGCCGCTATATCTCTGTGACATCTCTCTGGGTGAGCTGGGGGTGGATGTCCCCAGGGTGTCGTGGAATCTCAGGCTCGGCGCACGCTCTCAAAACCTCAGGTATGGTGCCATGGTTTCTTCCCCCCAAGGTGCCTCTGGTGACATCACGGGCCCAGAGAAACAGTGCCGTGGATGAAATTAATCTGTCTTGGACCGTCCACACACAGGTCAGGAGCTGAGTACGGCTCTCCGCAACGAGACGCGAGTGCTGGCATGTGACACAGAACCTTCGAGCCAGGCACGGTGGTGTGCGATAATGGGTAAATCTGTTGCTGGCCGTGCCCTAGATCGGGTAGGGCTGGAGCACATCCCTTTCCTGGGCACATGTCATGAACCTTGTCGTCCAGAAATTTTCTAAAGAGCTACCCGGGGCTCTATATACACTATATATCTATATACCTGCCTGACAGTAGCGAGTGCGAGCCACCCAGACCATCACTCACCGCCTACTCATGCCTACTCGCGAGACTTCAACTCGCACGCCCCTCACCAGCTTCGTCCGACTGGCTGCGTTGCAGTGTCAGCTCGCCTCCCCGTCAAACCATACTCATTGTTTTTGACGTGGCAACACGCTGAATAAAAACATAAGAGAATTCCGACCCCTACAATGCTCCAGCGATTGTGGCGCAGCGCAATAGCCCATTACGCAGTACGAAGCGTTAAACCCATGGCCTGACAAGCAGCCGGTGCTGACACTGGGATGTTGAGAACCACCGAGAGTGTGAGGCATGGTGAAAGGACTCAGCACCATCCTTGCCATGTATTTGAAGAAGCCACCAAAAATGTCAGTGCGGACAATGGGCCTTGTTCCCGCATTCCATTGTGGTGCTCTTATAGTTCTGGAACGATCGTTGAACCACGGCGAAACATCAGGTCCCACACCAGCGACGGAGGAGGAAGACGGTCCAAAGATGCGGACACGGAGCCTTTCTCTCTCGTCAAATCAAAGGCCCGACAGTTTCACAATTTCATCGTCATCATTAGGCAGTGTGTCTGGTCCAGAGCTAGTGCTTGAGGTTCGGCGCATCAGCTCACAGGTGCATCACTCTCAGCAAGTATCAGGGCTTTGTTGAAGCTTGTGCCGGAGCAGCGGAGCGAGGAGGAGGAGAGGAAAGAGTAATTCCTAACACCAGATGAGTTACAGAGTCGTCCTGCCATAGGAATGAGTTGGCGCGAATTAGATAGGCGGAGGAGGAAGATGAGGATAGATCAGTTTGATGCTAGTGCCCCTCCGACCCCGAGGCTTGGAAATCAAGGCCCATACTCTCACCGTGCAGTGATTGTAGCTCCATTTCCTCCAACCATGATCCTCAAGCATTAAGTGCCATCAAAATAACAACATAACCAAGGGTGGCACACCTCCTGGATCCCCAGGACAAAACAAAACTCATGCCACATTCCTTACCACCCACCCAAATAGAGAGTAAAATTCGCAGGAAATGGAGACCTATGCTGATTTATCAACCTTGGAGACATCTGTTGCGTCATGCTTCACCAGTTCCCCAAATCACGGCGGGTTGGAACTGAACAAACAGCGACGTGACAGCAGGAAGAGTGCCAAGTAGCCGTACGGCAGCACAGGCAAGTGTGGCAAAGCCTAATGGTGACCTCTGGCAATCTTTTGAGTTATTATACCATCTCACCAATGCATCGCAATGCAGAGCACACATCCAACACACGATCAGCATAAGATCATGGTGCAACGACTATCTGCGTCTCTAACAGCCCGTATGTTTTTTGTATGTTGTTCCGGACCTAATAGTAATTCTGGGTATCCCAAAATGGATGATTGGCCCGAGCTGGCTCGTCACGCCATAGTGAGGTGTTATCCTGCCCAGCAACCAGCGACATATCTTAGCGGACCTTCAGCACAGCCGGAGGAGGTCCATTACAAGACCAAACTCATCTAGGCTTTTCCACAGATAATGTGATCGTGTTTGACTTCATCAAGATGAATCAGGCTGGATCTCTGATGAAGATATGGCCCCAATTGCCGAGGTCACCGATTAGTTTGCCGGTCTACTTCACATTCTTTTCAAAACTAGAAATGTCCTCTTGAAAACTTTTTTTAAAATATAATTTCTTACTGCAATTTTTTATTCTCTTTTCCTCCCCCACATTATCATTTTTTCTGGTTTGCTGTAGAGGAGACTGTAAAGACACCAAGGTATTCAATGACAACACCGTGTTCCATTTTAACTCACTTTATCTTAAGAAGTTATTTCGCATTGTCAATGATTTGAGGTATGTTTGCGTGAGATACAGCTATAATTATGGGGTCCATTGGAACAGAAATGTGGCTTATCTAAGTGCATTTCCTCCTCACAGACAATTCTTTAAATAGTGCTGGAAGTAATTTTTATAATTTTTTGGGGTCATATAGCTGTGAGATACAAGCAATACATCCCCCCCCATGGTCCTTTACTGAACAGAATGTGGGTTTTCTAAGTGGCATTTTCTCCCTCACAAATTTTTAAACAGTGGCTGAGAAGTCATTTTTATAAATATAAGGTCATGCTGCTTTGAAATGCAGCAATACTACAGAGATCCTATATAAAAAAAATTTGTTTCAAACAGGACATTTGAGTTCTTTCACAAATGTCAAGAGTGCTCACAAGGGTGAGAATGGTGCTGTCAGAAAAAGAATAGGTTCCGGACACTGTTAATGGACACATATTGCAAAATTACTTGTTTTTTGGCAAAGATCTTTAAACAAAGCTATCATCCCTGTATTGAACAACCCATTTACTACAATTAAAAAAGAGAAACACAAGACATGGTGAAATTTTCATCCTATATATAATAAAATGTGTTTGTCTAGAATTAAACTTCTAAAAAACCTTATGCATGATACAAAATAGCTGGTAAAAAAATTTATCTTGTATGTAACAAGGGAGGTACAGAAAACTTGGGACCAGTATGTAGGTAAATCAGAGGACATGGAGTAATGGAGACACTGAGACAGAGAACAAAGAACAGAAGACAATTACCACCAGCCACGTTGAGCTAAAATAATAAAAAGAATGCAAGAAAAAGGGCCACCTGGGTGAACAGAAGCGTTAATACCACCAGTAGTCCAAGAGAAGCTCAATAGGGTCCGCACTCATACGGAGGGGCAAAGGGCTACGCCATGGTCTTGACTGTGTACATGAGGAAGGGCTGGAGATTCTCACACTTCCACTTCCGCAATCTGCTTCAGCATGACAGTTTTCGTTGCTGCTCATCAGGGCATTGTATAACCTGCGTGTTAAAAGGATGTAGACGGACGGCCAGCCTGGCTCTCACCCCGTAACCTCACTGTAACTCCGGCCCTGGTCATTGCTGTTGGCACAGGACAGTGTAATAGTCATGCCCAGTGAAACTAAAATGGTGGTTGAAAGACTCCATTTTTTCCCGCAACTTTTTAAATCTGGGATCATGCAGGTTTTGGGTGCTCATGCTGTGAGCCCAGGGACAAAGGGGAAATGTCAATTCCTGAAAACTAAAAAAGTGGTTGAAAGACTCCTTTTCCCCGACCTTTTTTAACAATGTTGTGGGGTTATGCAGGATTCGGGCTCCATGCTCGCTGCGTTCCAGACAGGATATTCAATGTCCAGTTCCAAGTAAAATGATGGTTTCAAATAATACTGCCTTCTGGCAACTTTTTAATTTTGGGAGATGCAGCGGTTTTAAGTCATGCTGTGGTACAAGACAGGGATAAGTGGGAATGTGTAGTGACTTTTTTTCCTGTGGCTTTTATTAGGCATAAGTGTTGTGCCTAAGATGTAGCAGGTTATCCATTTGACTGTTGTGGCTGTTTAAGTTCCAGTTTCTCCAGCCTGTTTGGGTGTACGAATGAAAGTTGTTGTTGCTCATCCATAGGACTTTAAGTCATAACTGCTCATTAGCGACACTGCTCAACTATCGAAAACACCATTTTCGATGGTGGCCGACTATCGACTTATCCACCCGATGTCATAGCCAACGCAGTCGCTCAATCACTAAGTCGCCACGTCTCCAGTCCCCTGCCCGACAGATTTTTTCAGCATCAGTGGAATGGCTCTATTCATCCCGTAGTCCTGGCAACTGAGAAATAACGAGGCCCTCCTTGATGCCTCAACAATCGCAGGTCCACTCGTGAGCTGCCTCTGGCTGACATCAAAGTTACACGTGGGGAGTACTCCTTTTCCTCATTGATACAATCAAAAAACGTTAATTGGCCTTTCCCTCTGTTCGATACATCGGGTCCAACAAAGCTGCAGACTGAGACTTCCAACGGTGGAAACATCGCATATCAGTAATGTTTGGGGGAGGCCGTTCTGGGCTGCTGCAATCAAGGAGGTGTGTCCTGGCTTGCTAGGAAATGGATGAAGTGCATGCACAGCTTTCCTGGCCATTTTGAGAATCTTCTGAAGATCGATGGATAGACTTCAGGACCTTTCACAACTCAGGTGAACACGTGCGGCCATGCAGGTTTCATAGGAACAGCCCCTCCTTGGTGGCAGCGCGACACCATGTACTACCCATTGTCCATCACATGGTTCCCCGATTGCAGCTGTGCGCGGATAAAAGCCATCGATTTCTTGCTGCATGACGCGAGCAGTTTTCCTTCCCTGGTTTGACTTCATTCGCCGAGGCCAAGCCAGGTGTATAGAACTGCGTGACACCGCAGTAGCCCTACACATGTTTAATGCGAGCAGTACTTGTCAGGCGCGATGGTGGTGGTGGAGGAAGGAGGAAGGCGGACAATGCGCTTGGAGCCGCAGTTTGACAAAGTGGAGGAGAAAGCGGCGTCTCCTGTCCAAGTTGTTGGTGTGCCTGGGCAGGAAGCACATTCACCCAGTGGCCGTAAAGGACATGTACTGGCCCTGACTGTAGTTACAGCTCCAGGACGTCCTCGCTGCCATGCACCTTGGAACAAACCGATAAGCTCAAGGACTGGCCACCTTCTGTTCTACATTTTTATGAAGTGCTGGTACTGCCTTTTTGGAAAAGAAATTACGGCTTGGAACTCTCCATCTCGGCTCGGCACAAGCCATTAGTTCTCTGAACGGTGCAGAGTCCACCATTTGGAAAGGGAGGACTGCAGCACCAACAACTTGGACAGGAGCACGGTCAGCTTCTGCACCTTAGGATGGTTGGACGCATACTGTTATGTCTTTGTAATCGCCTAGCTGAACAACTGCTGGCGCCATGAGTAGCGAGGAGCAGGAGCATCTGGACCGGGAGATGTCAAAGAGAAACAGCTCCCTTCTGCAGAGGTGATGGAGCCTTGACTGGCTGTAATGGCATGCGTGCCACTGGGCGCTGCTGCTGCTGTGGCGGCAGGATGGACCACCACATCTGAGCCACGTTTCTCCAGGCCACTGATGGTGACGCTGCATGTGTTGACACAGGGCCGTGGTGCCAACGTTAGCTCCCTGGCCATGCTTCAGTTTGTGCCCACAGATTCTACATATACCCATATTCGGCTCCTCTGGTGCTTAGCAAAGAACTGCCACACCGCCGGAGTATCGATTTACCGCCATTGCTCCACACTGAGTGACAACTGCCGCTGCTGCCTCGCTGAGCCCTGTGCCGCTACTTTCTTGGACCTGAAAAGCGGGTTTTTTACCCCGTAGCCGCTTGGGTCCCGACCTCACACTGCTGCTATCCTGCTGACTCACGGCCAGACAACCCACTTGCTGGCTGCTCTGCTGCCTGACGCGCAAGCTGACGCCCTCTTCTCCAGACGATGTTGAAGCCCTTGCCTCACCCGGCTCCCAAGTGCGGTCGGCTACATCATCATCTATTTGTGTTTCATCGTCACTGCTGTCCTCACCGGTCTTGGTATGCAGAGGCTGACCCCTCACAACATGACCTCCCATGCCACTCTCAACATCTATACTTTGCCGCCTACTGCAAGAAGAAGGGGGGATTTTGGCCCCCCTTTTTTTTCACTGCCCAAAATAGCTTTCGGAAGCCCCCCTCAAAAAAGTTCATCCTCGCTAAAAAAGGGGGCGCGAAACCGGATGGGAAAAAAAAAGGGGGGTTTAGGACCCGGGGGTTTAGGGCCCCCCTGGGCCCCCCTCCCGGGGCAAGGAAAATTGGGTTGGGGTTTTGAGGTTTTCCCCCCGACTCTTTGGGTGGGGTTGTCCCAAAGCATCTGGGAGGTAGTGGATGACCTATCAACCCAAACAAAACCAAAGGGGTTTTCTGAACAACACCGGGCCCCCCGTTGGGCAGGGGGCAGTTGGGGGCCTCACCGAGTGCCCCCGCTGCACTCCCCCTTGGGTGTGTCTGGGGACCTGGGGGCCCCCGGAATGTTTGTGCCACTGCCACTCGCAAGGGGGGAAAGCCTGCCCCCTCACCCGTCTGACATTTCTGTTTGTTCTAAAATGTAAAAGACACGTTTGTGAAATATCTGATAAAGAAAATTTCACACCCTGTAAAATTTTACTCCCCAAAAAAACCCGTAAACCCCAAACGGGGGTAAACCTTTTTTTGGGGAATAAATTGCGCACCCAAAAAATGGGCCCCGGGGTTTTTAAAAATTTTCTTGTATTGCCGTTTTTAAAAAAATTGTGTTTTTTTTTATGAATGTAAAAGCACAAAAAAGGCTTAAGTAAACCCTTTAATAAGAAAATTTTGCTTTCAAAAAATTTCTTCTGTGGCGGTGAAAAAGAAGGGTCAAATGTAGAAAAAAAACTTAGTTAACCCCCGGATTAAATTGCGCCCCCCAAAAAATTGAGCAACCACAAAAAATCGCTTTGTAGCGTGTTACAAATGGGGAAAGTTTTTTTTGCTAAAAAAACAAAAAAAGGGGGGGAAAAAATTTTTTAATTAATCTTCCCCCTTGGGGAATTATCTACAGGAAAAATGTCTTTTTTTTGGGGGTTTAAAACGGGTTTTTTTTTTGTTACCACAAAAGCAGAAAAAACCCCTTAATTAATCCCTGGATGTTTTAAAATTTCGCAAAAAAAATTGAAACAGCAAAAATAAATGGTATTTGTATTGTTAAAAAGCTGTTTCTTTAAATGAAAAACAACAGGGAAAAAGGGTTTTTTTTTATCCCCCCTTTGGGTGATCTTGCGGGAAAAGAAATGGCTTCCAAAAATTACCAGTTTTTAGGGTGTTGAAACGGCGGTATTTACGGAACACAACAAAGAAAAACCGTAATTAACCCTGGGTATGAATTATGCATAGCAAAAAATTTTCTTTCCCTTTTGGGGAGGGGAAAAAAAACATTTTTTTTTAGTAACCACAAAAAGCAGAACAAAGCTTTAAATTAAACCCCCGGGTGTAAATTGGGGGCCAAAAATTTAAATTTAGACCAAAATGAAATGGGATTTTTTATTGTAAAAACGCTGTTTTTTTTAAATGGGGGAAAACCCAAAAGGGAAAAGGCTTAGATAACCTTGGATATTCAATGTACTGTGAGAATAGCATTAAAATGTTTTTTTAAAATTTTCAGCTGCTTGGACACACACTGGACTTCAAACCAAAACCCCACAAAATCAGAAATAAAACGTTAAGAGAAGCAGTCCTGAACAAGCTGGACACCCCCCAAAAAAAACTGTATAAAAATAGTTCTTTAGTAAGACTAATACAAGCAAACCGCGGCCA
>JAODAL010081864.1:0-11768 GCA_025379985.1 Phyllomedusa bahiana
CCAGGTTTGGGAGCAAAAGAAACATTTTAAACCCAACCATCCCAAAAAACCCAAAACCCTGAATGTCGGCTTTTCCCGGGTTTTTGGCCCTTGGGAAAATTTTTCCCCTTTCCTTTCTGGTGGACCCCGATGGGTTCCCCCCAAAAATTTGGCCCTGCCTGTCCCCAAAAACCAGATCCCAAAAGCAGGCATTTTTTTCCCAGAGGCCGTCCCAGGGCCCGGGCCCAGCCACTTTGTCCTCTAAAATTTCAAGCGCGTTGTTGAAATTTTTTCCCCGGAAAAAAGGTCCATCTGCCCAAATGAAACAGGGGAATAGTAAGCCGGCCAAGGGCCGCTATTTCATTGTGACAGTACTGGGTGGGGTGGGGGGGATGTGTCGGGGGGGTGGGGGGTTGGCTCTCAGGCTCGGCCCGCCCCCTTCCTTTTCACCCCCCCAAAGGGGGTGGTGCGGGTTTTTTTTTTCCCCAAGGTCCCCCCGGGTTGGAATAGTGCCGAAAAGGAATCCAGGGGGGTTTTTGGAAATTAATTCTGTCTTGGGGGGCCGTCCACCACGGTCAGGGCTTGCATGGTTTTTGGGAAAAGGGGGACAGAGGCTGGCGGGGTGCCCAAAAACCTTGTTCGGGGAAGGTGGGTGGGGGATAACGGTAGAAAATTTTCCCTGGCCCCCTTAAAAATGGGTAGGCGGGAACCCCCCTTTGCCTGGACTTGTCATAAAACCCCTGTCTCAGAAATTTTTTTAAAGAGTTTTACCGGGGGTCTGCCGGGCCTGCTGGGGAAAGGTCGAGGTTTGGTTCCCCACTTCCCCCCGTTCGCACCTGCTAGTCCGGGCCTGGGTGCGTTGCAGGTAGCTGGGGGCCCCCCCCGTAAAACCGTCTCATTTTTGACGTGGCAACACGCGGGGAATTAAACCCCCCCTCCAAATGCTCCAGCGAGTGGGGCAGCGGAATGCCATTACGCAGTACGAATTTGCCCACAGGGCCCAAAAAAGCAGCGGTGGGGCCCCCTTGGGGTGTTGAGCCCCCGAGATTTGGAGGCGGGTAAAAAGAGCCCCTGCCCCATCCTTGCCATTTTTTTTGAAGAAGCCACCAAAGGGTCAGTGGGGGCCCCAATCCCCTTTGGTCAGCAGGGAACCTTTTTTGGTAAATCTTATTTTCGGGAAAGGGATCGTTGGACATTTTAAAAAACTTTCGGCCCCAACCAGCGCGGAGGAGGAGAGGGGAAAACAGTGCGCCCCGGGCCCCTTTCTCTCCGTCAAATACACGGGCCTGACATTTTTCCAAAAATTTTTATCAGTTTCTTTAGGCATTTGGTTCGGGGCCCAGGGCTAGTGCAGGCGGCGGGTCAGTCTTCAGGGTGCATAAACTGAGGCAAGTCAGGGCTTTTTTGAAGCTGTGGGCCGGGGGGGAAGCAGAGGAGGAGGAGGGGGGGTTTTTCCTAGACCCGACGTTACAAAAGGTTTCCCCGCCCTTTGGGAAAAAGGGGGTTTGGCCCCGGGGTTTTAGGCGGGGGGGGGAAGGGGGGAAAAGAGGAAGATCGTTTGCTAGTGCCCCTGACCCAAGGCTTGGGGAAAACAAGGCTCCCTCTTCTCACTTGGGGCTTGGATTTCTCCATTTCTCCAACATGATCCCAGAAATTAAAAGGGCCCCAAAAAAAAAAACAGTTACTTTGGGGGGCCACCCTCCGGATCCCCCCGGGACCCAAACCCAAAAAAAAGTACTTTTCCCTTTCCCCCCCACCCCAAAAAGAGAGTAAAATGCAGGAAATGGAGACCCTTTTTATTGAACAAAATGGGGGAAAATTGTTTTCGTCTTGCCCTTTCCGGTTTTTTCCCCAAAAGTTTTCCGGTGGAACAACATTTAGCGAACGTGACAGCGTAAAGGGGTGCCAAGTTGGCGTTTCAGGGAGCAAACAGGGAAGGGGGGCGAAGCCTAATGGGGGCCTCTGGCATCTTTGGGTTTTCCACCTCCCAACGCATGCCCAAAGCGGGCACACATTTTTAACCCCAAAACGAGTTTGCTTAAGATCATGGTTTCACGACTTCTGCGTCTCAAACCCCCGATGTTTTTGATGTGTTTCCCCCCCCAATTTGCTTTGGGTATCCAAAAATGGCGAATTTTGGGACCCAAAAAGGGTCGCTCGCCAGCCATTGAGGTGTTTTCCCGCCCCGCGCCAGTTCATATTGGCGGCCTTCAGCACCCGCTGGAGGAGTGATTACAGGGCAAAACGCATCCGGAATTCACAGGGTAATGTGGATCGGTTTTACTTTCACCAAAATGAATAAAGGGATGGATCTCTGATGATGTTGTGGCCCCAAATTTTCCCAGGTCCCGATTTTGTTGCGGTTTACTTCACAAATTCCTCTTCAAAAGAAAAGGCCCCCTTTAAAACTTTTTTTTTAAAAATGATCATTTCGTTTCTGCAATTTTTTTTCCAGTTCCCCAAAAAAAACATTTTGCTGGTTTTGCGGTTGTGGAGACTGTAAAAGGGCCCAAGGGTTTTATGACAAAAAAAGTTTCTATTTTCTAACTTTTTCTTTTTGAAATTTTTTTGGCATTGTCGTGGTTTTAGGTTGTTGCTGTTTAAAAAACAGTAAAAATTTATGGTCCTTTTTGGGGGAAAAAGTGGCTTTAAGTGGCATTTCTCCCTCACCCAAATTTTTTTCGGGGTTTAGAAAATCATTTTTATTTATTTTTTTTGGGGGCCCTGTTGTTTGAAATGCAGCAAATTCTACAGGTTTCCCATTCTAAAAAAATGTTGTTTCTAAAAGAAATTTGTTTTCCAATTGTTTAAAAGTGGTTTAAGGGCATGTTTTGAATTTTTGGGGGGATTTTGCTGTGAAATGCAGCTAGACTACATGTCCATTATAAAAAAAATGGGGTGTCTAACCGACATTTGTTCTCACAATTGTCAAAAGTGGCTCAAGGGTCATGTTTTGAATTTTTTGGGGCATTTTGCTGTAAAATTGCAGATAGACAACAGTCCGTTGTATAAAAAAAATAATTGTGGTTTCTAACAGACATTTGTTTCTTCACATTGTCAAGAGTGGACTCAGGGTATGGTGCTGTCAGAAAAAGGGAATAGGAGGACACTGTTATTGACACATATTGCAAAATGACATGTTTTTGCAAGATCTTTAACATAGCTAGCATTCCTGTCGTGAACAACCCATTTAATAACATAAAAAAAAAGAGAAAGAAAGACGTTGTGGATTCCATACTACTTTAAAAATGTGTTTTCCTAGAGATTAACTACTAAAAAACTTGCATGTACAAAATAGCGGATACAAATATTCCTCTGAATGTACAAGGGAGGTACAGGAGACTTGACAGATTGTAGGTTAACCCCAGGACAGGTATAGTCAATGTCCAGTGAAACTAAAATGGTGTTTTGAAAGACTCTTATTCCGGCACTTTTTAATATCTGGCTGTCATGCGGTTTGGGGCTCATGCTGTGCCTAGAACAGGTATAGTCAATGTCCAGTGAAACTAAATGGTGGTTGAAATGACTCCTTCTCCGGCACTTTTTAAATTCTTGGGGTCATCAGGTTTTGGGGCTCATGCTGTGGGCCCGGGAGCAGGTATAGTCCAATGTCCATTGAAACTAGAATGGTGGTTGAAAAGACTCCTTTTCGGCACTTTTATACTGGCGAGTCAGCCATTGTTTGGGCTCATGCTTGTGCCTAGAACAGGTATATCAATGTCCAGTGAAACTAAATGGTGGTTGAAAGACTCCCTTCATCCGGCACTTTTTAAATCTGGGGGTCATGCAGGTTTGGGGCTCATGCTGTGGCCCCAGGACAGGTATAACAATGTCCAGTTCAACTAAAATGGTGGTTGAGAAGACTCTTTTTTCCGGCACTTTTTAATCCTGTGGGTAATGCAGGTTTCTGCTCATGCTGTGTCTCACGACAGGGATAGTCAATGTCCAGTGAAACTAAATTGGTGGTTGAAAGACTCCTTTCTTCCGGCACATTTTTTAAATTCTGGGGTCATGCAGGTTTGTGGGCTCATGCTGTGGCCCAGACAGGTATAGTCAATGTTCAGTGAAACTAAAATGTGTTGAAAGACTCCTTTTTCAGCACATTTTATCTGGTGTAATGCAGTTTGGGCTCATGCTGCGTTCCAGGACAGGGATAGTCAATGTCCGTTCAAGTAAATGATGGTTCAATATCATACTGGCTTTCTGGCACTTTTTTAATTTGTTTGGTCAATGCAGGTTTAAGGTCTAGCTGTGGAACAAGACAGGGATAGTGAATGGGACTGTGAGTTTTTTTCTGTGGCTTTTATAACCTAAGTGTGTTGGCCTAAGATTTAAACGACTATTGTTTGAGCGATATGCGTTGGCTTATCGAGATCGATCGATAGTCCGATAGTCGGCCGCTATCGAAAAGGTTTTTCAGATAGTGAGCATCGATATTCGCGATGACTATTAAAGTCTATGGTGGAGAGCAACAACACCTTCATTATTACACCCAAACAAGGCTGGAGAAGCTGAAATTAACATCCCAACAACAGTCAAAGGATACGTGCTACATCTAGGCAACCACTTAGGTTATAAAAGTCACGAAAAAATGTCACAGCACATTTACTATCCCTGTCTTGTACCACAGTCAGACCCTTAAACCTGCATCACCCACAAATTAAAAAGTGTCAGAAGGCAGTATGATGTGAACCATCATGTTACTTGATACTGGACATTGAATATCCCTGTCCTGGCACTCAGCATGAGCCCCAAACCTGCATTGACCTACAACATTTAAAAGTGCCCGCAAAAAGGATACTTTCAAACCACCAATTTAGTTGAACTGGACATTGACTATACCTGTCCTGGGCCACAGCATAGCCCCAAACCTGCATGACCCCACATTTACAAAGTGCCGAAAAGGAATCTTTCAACCACCATTTTAGGTTTCAACCTGGACATTGACTATACCTGTCCTGGGTCCACAGCATGAGCCCCAAACCTGCATACCTCCCACATTTAAAAAGTGCCGGAAAAAGAGTCTTTTCAAACCACCATTTTAGTTTAACTGGACATTGACTATACCTGTCCTGGCACAGCATAGCCCCCAACCTGCATGACCCCCAGATTTAAAAAGTGCCGAAAAAGGGAAGTCCTTTCAAACCACCATTTAAGTTTCATCACTGGACATTGACTATACCTGTCCTGGGCCACAGCATGAGCCCCAAACCTGCAGCCACAGCATGAGCCCCAAACCTGCATGACCCCCAGATTTAAAAGTGCCGGAAAAAGGAGTCTTTCAACCACCATTTTAGTTTCACTGGACATTGACTATACCTGTCCTGGGCCAACAGCATGAGCCCCAAAACCTGCTTTGAACCCCCACATTTAAAAAGTGCCAGGAAAAAGGAGTCCTTTCAACCACCATTTATTGAACTGGACATGACTATACCTGTCCTGGCCACAGCATGAACCCAGGGCCGGAGTTACAGTGGTGCGGTGAAAAGCCCGAGCTGGTGTCCTCATTCTAATAAACACGCAGTTAAAAAAATGCCCTGATGACGCAGCAACAGAAAAACTGTCGAGTGGAAGCAGAGGTGGAAGGGAATGTGAGAACTCGCAGCCTTCCTCTGTACACATTCAATACCAGGTAGCAACTTCCCCTCCCGTATGATTGTGGACCAATTGAGCTTCACTTAGGAAACTACCGTGGTGGGTTAACGTTCTGTTACACCCAGGTGCCCTTTATCTTGCATTTCTTTTTCCTCATTTTACTCAACCGTGCTTGGAGGAAATGGTCCCTCTGTACTTTGTTCTCTCTGACCGTGCTCCAACCCATGTCCTCTGAATAACCTACATCTGGTCATTTTCCTGTATCCTTCCCTTGTAACAATTCAGAGGAATTTTTTTTTAACAGCTAATTTTGTACATGCAAATATTTTTTAGTACTTAATTCTAGAAACACATTTTTACAATAGGATGGAATCCCACCATGTCTTTGTTTTCCTTTTTTTCGATTGTATTAAATGGGTTGTCTCAATACGGGATTGATACGCTATGTTTAAAGATCTGCAAAAACAATCATTTTGCAATATGTGTCCATTAACAGTTTGTCCTACCAATTCCTGTTTTCCTGACAGCCAACCAATCACCTTGAGCCACTCTTTGACAATTGTGAAGAACAAATGTCTGTTTAAAACAACATTTTTTAGAATAGGACCTGTAGTATTGCTGCATGTCACAGCAAAATGCCCCCAAAAACTTCAAAGCATGACCCTTTGAAGCCACTTTGTCAATTGTGAAGAACAAATGACTGTTTAGACAACAAATTTTTTTTTATAAAAGGGACCTGTAGTATTGCTGCAATTCAAAGCATGCATGACCCAAAAATTATAAAAATGACTTCTCAGCCACTGTTAAAATTGTGAGGGAGAAATGCCACTTAGAAGCCACATTTCTGTTACAAAGGACCATGATTATTGCTATCATCACAGCTACATGACCCCAAAAAATTATAAATATGGACTTCCTCAGCCACTATTAAAATTGTGATGGAGAAATGACGCACTTATAAGTCCCATTTCTGTTTCCAAAGGACCATATTATTGCTGTTATCTCACAGCAACATGACCCAAAAAATTATAAATATGACTTCTCGAGCCACTATTTAAAATTGTGAGGAGAAATGCCACTTAGAAGTCACATTTCTGTTCCAAGGACCATGATTATTGCTGTATCTGCACAGCAACATGACCTCAAACCATTGACAATCGAAAACTTCTAAGATAAAGTGATAAATGGAATATACGGTGTTTGTCCATGAAACCTTGCAGTCTTTTAACAGTCCTCCTCACATCAAAACCAGCAAAATGACTGTTGGGAAAAGAGAATAAAAATTGCATTAAGAAATGATCAATTTAAAAAATTTTTTCTAGAGGACCTTTCTGTTTGAAAAGGAATGTGAAGTAGACTGCAAACTAATCGTGACCATCGGCATTGGGGCCACACATCATCCATAGATCCATGCCTGATTCATCTTGATGAAAGTCAAATGTAAAAAGCCACATTATCTGTAAGGAAAGCCAGGATGGCGTTTGTCTGTAATTGACTCCTCCAGCTGTGCTGAAGATCCGTTGAGATATGACTCTGGCTGCTGGCAGGACAACACCTCTATGGCGAGACGAGCATGCTCGTGGCCATCTCGTTCCAATTAGGATACCCAGAAGTCTATTGGGTTCAGAACACATGCAAAAACATCGTGTTGAGACGCAGATAGTCGTGCACCATGATCTTAAGCTGATCTCTGTGTGTTGGGATGTGTGCCCGTGCCTTGCATATGCTTGTGAGGTTGGTAAACAAGATGGCCAGAGGTCACCCATTAGGCTTCTCCACCTTGCCTGCAGCTGCCGCTACGCCTACTTGGCACTCTACTGCCTGTCACGTCGCCTGATGTTGTTTCACCGTGACATTTGGGGAAACGTGAAGCAGACCAACGAGATTGTCTCCATGATCAATCAGCAAGGTCATCCATTTCTGCATTTTACTCTCTATTTAGGGTGTTGAAAGGAAAAGTGCTGATTTTTTGTTTTGTACCGGGATCCAGGAGGTGGCCACCCAGTAACTGTTTTATTTTGAGGGCCTTAATGCAGGATCATGTTGGAGGAAAGGACATCCAACACTCAGGAGAGAGGAGCCTTGATTTTCCCAAGCCTCGGGGTCGAGGGGCACTAGAAAATGTCTTCCTCAAATCTTCCTCCCCCCTCAAATTCGCGCAACCTCTTTCCAAGCAGGGAGTGGGTAACATCGGTGTCTGGGAATACCTCCTCCTCCTCCGCTGCCTCCGGGGCACAGCTTCAACAAAAAAGCCCTGATTTTCCCCCTGAGATGATGCCCCCTGAGAATGCGTCCCTTTGACTAGCTCTGACCCCAAAACCCACTGCTAATGAAGACCGATGAAATTGTGAAACTGTGGGGCCTTGGGATTTGACAGAGAGAAAGGCCCCGTGTCTGCATCTGTGTCCGCCCCTCCCCCTCCGTCCGGGGGGACTGTTGTTTCTGAGTGTCCAACGATCGTTCCAAAACAAAGATCCCCACAATGCTCATGCGACAAGGGCATCGTCCCAGCCCCTTTGGGGTGGCTTTTTCAAAACGGCAAGGATGGTGCAGACTTTTCACCTGCCTCCACTCTCGGTGGTTCAAAAACCCCGAGGTCCGTACCCGATCTTGTCGGGCCATGGTCCTTCTTTTACTGGTAAGGGCTTTGCGCTGCTGCCACCAATCGCTGGAGCATGTGGGGGTGGAATTCCGCATTTTGCCACGTAAACATGGGGAGGTTGACGGGGGGGCCCCCGACGCGAAAACGCACCAGGGGGGACAAGCAGGGTCAACGGCCGGAAATGCAACTCAGACCTCGACCTTTTTCAGCACATCCAGCCCCGGGTAGCTCTTTAGAAATTTCTGGGCGACCTTTCATGACATGGGCCAGGCAAGGGATTGCTCCAGCTACCGTCTTAAGGGGGGGGCCCGCCAGCGCCGGCTCATTTTTTAGAGCCGTCCCCAACCCTACCTGTGGTTGAAGGGGCTCCAAGGCAGATTAAAATTCAACACGGCCTGGTGTCTCTGGGCACGTGATGCCACCAGAGGACCTTGGGGGGAAAGAGCCTGACCATCCCCGGTTTTGAAAGCTGCGCCGAGCCCGAGAGCCACCGTCACCCCCCCGGGGAATCCCCCCACTCACCCCTGGCTGTCCAGAGATATACGGGGGCCCTTGGGCCCGGCTTACTAGCCATGTGTCGGGGTGGGGAAAGGACTTTTTTTTTGGAACAGATGCAGACAACGGCTTGAAATTTTTGATGACAGTGGCTGGCCAGGGAAAACGGCTTTTTTGGCAAAGAAATCCTGTCGCATCTGGTATTGGGGGGAAGCGAGGGCCCTGCGTGGCGGAACCCTCTGGTCCCCCCAGCGGAAAAGGGAAAAATTTTTCCAGGCCAAAGCCTGGCAATGCCGACTTTTTCCCGGGTTTTGGCTTTGGGATGGTTTGGGGGAAAGTGTTTCTTCTGCTCCCAAACCTGGAAGACAGAAGGGTGGCTGCTAGCTGGCCCCTTTTACGGCGTGCAGGTTTGCCCAAAACCGCGAAGGAGAAGGGGTAAAGGGTGGGTTTTCCCGGTGGGGCTTTGGGGGACTCCAAACGACGGTGAGGCGAAGCGGAGGGGGATCCCCGAACATTTACTCGAAAAAAAGGGGATGGGCAGCTTTTTTTAAGGGAAAAAGCTTTTTTTGGTGGCGGGGAGGAGGAGGCGGGGGACAGAGGGTGTGAAAAGTTTTGGGGGCCCCGGGGTCGGGCGGCCTTTTTTTGGGCCCAAATGGTTTTTCCCCCCCATTTTAACTCATGCCCTTCCCCTTTCCTGTGACTAGACTTTTTGGGGGGTGGGTTTTAAACCCCTTAAGGGCCTTCTTGCCTCTACTTTATGCGTTTAAAGGCAAAAGGGGGGGCAAATGACAATCGCTTTGGGGGAAAACCAAAAGGGGGCTTGCCAAAAAGGGCCCCGGCTTTAGAAGGGCCGGGCCTTTTTTTACGGGGGTAACGAGGGGGCGGGTTTTTCGGGTGGGCCCCTGGCTTTGGGGAAAAACCCTATCAGCGGACTTCGCGACCCCCCCCCCCTTCCCTTTTTTGTGGGGGGACCCCCTATTTTCAAATACCCCCCTCGTCTTCCCCCCTTTTCCACTGAAGAAGCGCTCGCAACAAATTCTTTCGGGAAAAAACCAGGATGGATTCCGCCCAAAGTCGACATCAACAAATCAACACAGGTTTACTTGGGTCCGACCCTTCTTTCTGCAAACCAGAATCGCGGGGTTTTCAAGCAAGGGGCAATGAAAAGGGGGTTGCCGACCCCGCTCCGGGGTTTTTGCCGGAAATTTTACCCGGGTTCCCCTTTCCAACCCCCTCTGATTGGCATCATAACTTGGGGGTCAGAGCCCGAGAAAAAACATCCTTTTTGGCCTTTTCATCTTTTAACATGCCTTTTTGCCCCAACCCCGCATTTTGGGGCATCAAAAAAAGGTCCCTTTTAAAAAAATGGATTAAACCACAAGGTGGGAAACGATTTACATTTGGGCTGCTTCATGTTTGGGGAGGAATTTCTGAAAGGGTGGGGATGACGACATTTGTTTGGGCCCCCGAAAGGGGGAGGGAAGAGGAGGAAAAACTGCAAATTTTCAGGTTCAATTTTCCACTGGGAAAGGGGCAGATTGGCGACAAAGTTCCCTTACTTTTTTAAACACAAGGGGGCCCGACCCACTATTGGGCAGGCCTGACGGTTTCCCCGCAAATGACGATCCGTGGGCCCTGGCGGTTTTTCGCCAGCACTGGAAAGGAGCCACCCCCTTCCCCCCTCGTACCTCTAAAAAAAAAAAACCCCCAAAAAAAAAAAATTCCCATCTTTCTCCCCTCTTTGTCCCCTTCCAAAACCCCCTGCAAATTTAAACTCCCCTGTTTTAGAAAAAATAAAAAATTTTAGAAGGTAATTGGGGAAAAGTTTTTTGGGAAAATTTTTTTCTTTTTTTAAAAGTCGGCAAAAACAAAAGCTATTCTCCAAAAACCCCCCAATCAAAAAAAATTGCTGGGGTTCAAATTTAACTGCAAGGTTCAAACAAAAAAATCGACTGGGCAAAAGTCCAAAAAAAACAGTATCTGTTAAGTTTTTTTTTTATAATAAACGGGAATTTTTTTTTCAAAACCCTTTTAAAAACCCCCCTGTTGGGGAATATAAATTGCGTTTTTAAAATTTTCCCTAGAATTTCTGCGGGCAATGGGAAAAATGCTGGTGCGCAAAAAAACCAAAAAAAAACGTAACTGGTTTTTTTTTGATATAATAAATTGGGTTTTTTTTTTTCAAACCCTTTTAATTTCCCCCGTGGTGAATAAGAATTTCTGTTTTTTAAAATTTTCGTAGATTGGCCCCGCCTTTAATGAAAAATGCCCGGTGGCGCAAAAAAACCAAAAAAAAAACCCACTAACTGGGGGATGTTTTTCCCCTACGATAAAAAACTGAAATTTTTGGCAAAAAAAAAAACCTGTGCCCAAAAAGATTGGGTGGATTTAATATAAACTGCAAGGTGGAAAATATCAACCCGCACAGGTGTAAAAGGGGAAAATTGAAAAAACCCCAACTAAATTTATACGATAATAAAATTTGGGGTTTTTTGCAGCAAAAAGAGAACCCTGCAGTTACCAAAAAATGAAAGTTTATTTCCCAAAATAAAAATTCAGGCGCCCAATATCCCCGGGGAAAAATTTTTCAAATTTGCAAACCCGTTTTTTAATAAAGTATTCCCCCCACAAAATGTCTAAAAACTAAGTCTTGGTGAACTTTATCCATTGGGTTTTTTAAAATAGAGTTGTTCCCTTTTTTCGCCCCCGCGGCCCCCCCCCCGGGGCCCCCCCCCCCCCGCTTTCCCCCCCCCCGTGAAATTTCAGCGGAAATGCTCCTTTAAAAATTTCTCTACCCAACCTACATAAAAACTTTTCCCAACCCCAACTAACTAAAATTTGGAAAAATCACAGCTAAAAAGTAAAAGGTTTTTTTCCCGTGCAGAAAAAGATTAATTTTTGCCCGAGCTGTTTTTGGGCCCAGGCAGAGCGCAGGTCCCTATCCCTAGAGACGCTGGGGAACACTGAGGCTGAAACAGGAAACCTGTTCTATGTAAAAAAAGAGGGCAGTGAAATTTTTTTTTTTGCCAATCGCAACCAACACCTTTCCCCGTCATGAACCCTCGCAAAACCAAAATCCCCCCTGCCTATTCTGTAA
>JAODAL010081865.1:0-11768 GCA_025379985.1 Phyllomedusa bahiana
GGGGCCCCCCCCCCCCCGCTCCCCCCCCCGTGACTTTACAACGGTAATCTGCTTTAAAATTCTTACAAACTACAAAAATCTTAAAATCTCAAATATAACAAAATTGGAAGGATCACAGCTAATAGCAGAAGGTTTCTCTGTGCGAAATAGACTAATTTCGCTGAGCTGTGTGGCCACAGGCAGAGCGCACGTCCTTTCCCTATAAAGACGCTGGGGAGACACTGAGGCAGAAACAGGAAAACCTGTTCTATGTAAAACGAGGTCAATGTGATTTTCCAGCCAATCGCAACCAACAAAAATCCCAGTCATGACGTCGCACACACATCTCACCCTGCTCTATTCTATAATCTGATTTGCTGGCCGCCAAAATTACAGGAAGCGCCGAAAAAGGCGCGATCTTAATAGATGATGCTCAGATTTTAACCTTAATTATCGCATGATCTGGAAAATTCGATCACTATAAAAACCTTGCCGATTTCAACTTTGTCGATAAAAATCGCTCAACACTAATAGTGATACATAGCTGCCCCAGTAGTGATAGTGATGCATAGCTGCCCCCAGTAGTGATAATGAAACATAGCTGCCCCAGTAGTGATAGTGATACATAGCTGCCCCAGTAGTGATAGTGATACATAGATAGCTGCCCCCAGTAGTGATAATGAAACATAGCTGCCCCTGTAGTGATAATGAAACATAGCTGCCCCTGTAGTGATAATGAAACATAGCTGCCCCAGTAGTGATAATGAAACATAGCTGCCCCAGTAGTGATAGTGATAGATAGCTGCCCCAGTAGTGATAGTGATACATAGATAGCTGCCCCCAGTAGTGTTTAATGAAACATTTTCTGCCCCATAGTGATAGTGATATATGCTGCCCCAGTAGTGATAGTGATACATAGCTGCCCCAGTAGTTATAGTGAAAAATAGCTGCCCCAGTAGTGAAAGATAGATAGCTGCCCCCAATAGTGATAGTGATACATAGATAGCTGCCCCAGTAGTGATACATAGATAGCTGCCCCAGTATTGATAGTGATACATAGCTAGCTGCCCCAGTAGTGAGGGTGATACATAGCTAGCTCCCCCAGTAGTAAATAGTGATACATAGCTGCCACAGTAGTGATACATACGCCGCCCTGTTAGTGATAATGATACATAGCTGCCCCCCAGTAGTGATAGTGAAACATAGCTGCCACTGTAGTGATAGTGATACATAGCTGCCCCCAGTAGTGATAATGATACATAGCTGCCCCAGTAGGGATAATGAAACATAGCTGCCCCAGTAGTGATAGTGATGCATAGCTGCCCCCAGTAGTGATAATGAAACATAGCTGCCCCCAGTAGTGATAGTGATGCATAGCTGCCCCCATTAGTGATAGTAATGCATAGCTGCCCCCAGTAGTGATAATTAAACATAGCTGCTCCAGTAGTGATAGTGATACATAGCGGCCCCAGTAGTGATAGTGATACATAGATAGCTGCCCCCAGTAGTGATAATGAAACATAGCTGCCCCTGTAGTGATAATGAAACATAGCTGCCCCCAGTAGTGATGAAACAAAGCTGCTCCAGTAGTGATAATGACACATAGCTGCCCCTGTAGTGACACATAGCTGCCCCAGTAGTGATAGTGATACATAGCTGCCCCCAGTAGTGATAATGAAACATAGCTGCTCCAGTAGTGACATATAGCTGCCCCCAGTAGTGATATGAACATAGCTGCCCCTGTATGATAGGGGATACATAGCTGCCCCTGTAGTTGAAATACACATAGCTCCCCCCAGTAGCAAGGGCGCGCTAGGCTGTTTATTCGGGGCTCGGGCCCCGAAAAAAAACCCCCTGTGCCCCGAGTCTCCCGGGCTCTAGGGCCCCTGCGCTGGGCCTGAGCCCGACTGTCCTTCCGCTGGACGCACACACAGCTGAGGGCTTCTGCGGGCAGAGAGCGAGCGCTCCCTGCCCCCAGACAGTTGACCCGCAGGTCCTACACCGCGAGGCTGCCGGGTCCTCACAGCGCTGAGGACCCGCCGCGGCCCGTGCCCCCTCACCGGCAGCGTCGCGATGACATCGGACGTCATCGCGACGCTGCCTGTCCTCGGGCGCAACGCGTCAAGTGGCCGGGGCGCCCGAGAGCTGCCGGAGGAGCGTGGGCTGAAGAGGACGGAGCGCGCTCGCCGGTGGAGTTAAGGTGAGTATTAATGTTGTTATTTTATAGCGTTTTTCCTGCCTCAGTGCCCCCATTTACTGCCTGTGTCCCCTATAATGCCTGCCTGTGGCCCCCCATATCCCTGACTGTCGCCCCCATATCTCTGCCTGTGCCCCTATAATGCCTGCATGTGGCCCCCAATCCCCTGCCTGTGGCCCCCATATCCCTGCCTGTGGCCCCCATATCTCTGCCTGTGCCCCTATAATGCCTGCCTGTGGCCCCCATATCCCTGCCTGTGGCCCCCATATCCCTGCCTGTGGCCCCCATATGATGCCTGTGCCCCTATATACCTGCCTGTGCCCCTATAATGCCTGCCTGTGGCCCCCATATGCTGCCTGTGCCCTTTTATACCTGCCTGTGGCCCCCATATACTGCCTGTGGCCCCCATATGCTGCCTGTGACCCCCATATACTGCCTGTGCCCCCATATCCCTGCCTGTGGCCCCCATATCTGTGCCTGTGGCCCCCATATCCCTGCCTGTGGCCCCCATATGATGCCTGTGCCCCTATATACCTGCCTGTTGCCCCTATATACCTGCCTGGGCCCCTATATACCTGCCTGTGCCCCCATATACCTGCCTGTGGCCCCCATATACTGCCTCATTGCCCCCATATACTGCCTCAGTGCCCTTATATACCTGCCTGTGCCCCCTATATACTGCCTTTGGCCCCATATACCTGCCTGTGGCCCCTATATACTGCCTCAGTGCCCCCATATACTGCCTGTGGCCCCTATATACTGCCTCAGTGCCCCCATATATGCTGTGCCATATCTGCTCAATGCCCTATATACCTGCCTGTGGCCCCATATACTGCCTGTGCCCCCTATACCTGCCTGTGGCCCCTATATACTGCCTCAGTGCCCCTATATACCTACCTCAGTGCCCCTATATACCTACCTCAGTGCCCCTATATTCTGCCTCAGGGGCCCCCATATACTGCCTGTGGCCCCCATATACCTGCCTGTGGCCCCCATATACCTGCCTGTGGCCCCATATACTGCTTCAGTGCCCCTATATATCTAACTGAGGGGACTGCTATACCTAAAATTAAGGAGTTGCTGGAAATGTGAGGATTCTAAGATATTTGTGT
This sequence comes from Phyllomedusa bahiana, assembly GCA_025379985.1. NCBI lineage: Eukaryota > Metazoa > Chordata > Amphibia > Anura > Hylidae > Phyllomedusa > Phyllomedusa bahiana. Next base: position 3,289 of record JAODAL010081865.1, read on the forward strand.
CCAAATCCTCACGGACGAGTATTGGCCGGGAGCAATCAGCATGAAGGTGTGAACCGGATGGAGAAGAAAAGGGAAAGTGAACGACGCTGATCAGAAAACACGTCTCCGGTGAGTTACTAAATGTAACAGCAGGGTAATCACTTATATGTCTGCAGAGTCTACATACAACAAGTATCTACCACTATATGGCCCCTGTATGGCGGTGGTATATGTAATCAGAGCCTGTGTACAGCTGGTAGTCACATGTGGGGGTCGCGTTCGGTCAGGGTCTGGCACGATTATTTGAGCCTTAAGTAGTAATAGTTTTGGGTCTTGGTTTTGTAGGAGTGTTTTTAGTCACAATCACTTGTCTGGTAGATTTGCTCCATGTATCGGTGTATGTTTTGGTGACTGTTTAGGGGTATTGTCATATGAAGGTGAGAAGTTCTGAAAAAGTTAATTTGTCATTGGTGATTTTTACTGTACAGTGACTGCTGAGGAGATGGACGGGATCTGTGTGGGATGTGCAGAAAATTAGTGATAGGAACACAAGGATTTTCTCTGTAAAAAAAACATCCGCAGTTCACAATGAGGCGGGAAAAACACAAAGGGCCCGAGCCCAGGATGTTTTAGGACCCTAGCAACGCCCCTGCCCAGTAGTGATAATGATACATAGCTGCCCCTGTAGTGATAATGATACATAGCTGCCCCAGTAGTGATAATGACACATAGCTGCCCCTGTAGGGATAATGATACATAGCTGCCCCCAGTAGTGATAGTGATACATAGCTGCCCCTGCAGTGCTAATAATACATAGCTGCCCCCAGTAGTGATAGTGATACATAGCTGACCCAGTAGTGATACATAGCTGCCCCCAGTAGTGATAATGAAACATAGCTGCCCCCAGTAGTGATAATGAAACATAGGTGCCCTCAGTAGTGATAATGATACATAGCTGCCCCCAGTAGTGATACATAGCAGCCCCAGTAGAGGTAATAATACATAGCTGCCCCTGCAATGCTAATAATACATAGCTCCCCAAGGAGAAATGATACGGACCTGCCCCAGTATCGATAATGATACGTAGCTGCCCCAGTAGTGTTTAATGATACTAGCTGCCCATAGTGATAATAGCTGCCCCCATAGTGATAGTGATACGTAGCTGCCCCAAGTAGTGATAGTGATACATAGCTGCCCCCAGTATGATAGTGACAAGCTACCCTTGTGATAATACACATAACTGTCCCCAGTAGTGATAATTAAACATAGCGGGCCCCCCAGTAGTAGGATAATGAAACATAGCTGCCTCCAGTAGTGATAAGTGAACATAGCTGCCCAGTAGTGATAATGAAACATAGCTGCCCCAGTAGTGATAGTAAACGTAGCTGCCCCAGTAGTGATACATAGCTGCCCCCAGTAGTGGATAGAAATACGTAGCTGCCCAGTATATAGTGACACGTAGCTCCCAGTATGATAATGATACATAGCTGCCCCTAGTGATAATGAACATAGCTGCCCCCAGTAGTGAAAATGAAACATAGATGCCCACAGTAGTGATAGTGATCATAGCGCCCCCAGTAGTGATAGTGATCATAGCTGCCCCGTAGTGATAATGAAACATAGCTGCCCCCAGTATGATAGTAAATACATAGTAGCTGCCCCCAGTAGTAAATGAAACATAGCTAGTGCCCAATAGATAGTTATCAACTAGCTGCCCTGTATGATATGAAACATACTGCCCCAGTAGTGATAGTGATACATAGCTGCCCAGTAGTGTTAGAAATACTCCTTAGGGAGAGCCAGAAGAAGTTTGTAGAGTTTTTGTTTGCCTTTCGCCTCTACTTAGATTGCATATCACAAGCATTATGGGAAAGGGGCTGAGAGCCCACTGCGCCCCTTTTGGGTTTGTAACAAATCCTCAATTTGCTTTTGACCCACCGTTTGAGAAAGCAAAAAGGTTTTTAGCAACATATATCTCATCTACGACACGCTGTTTGGGAGTTTGTCCCTTCATTGCAGAGTAGAGAAGAAAATGGTGGCTGTGTGGGGCCACTGGGGTTTAGCTCAGAAAGGAAGATCTCTCCTTAGGGAGAGAGCACTGAACGAAGGGCTTGTAGAGTTTTTGTTTTGCCTTTTTCCCGCCCTCTACTTAGCATCTGCAATACAAGGCATTATGGAAAGGGGCTGAGAGCCCACGCGCCCTCGTTGGTTTGTAAAAAATCCCAAATTTGTGTTTTGAACCCCCGAGTCTTCGAGAAAGCAAAAAGGATTTTTTGGGCCAAAGCCTTATTATCATCTAGGGGACAACGCTTTTTTCGGGATTTTTTGCCCCTTTCAGTGCGGAGTGAGTAATATTTGGCGGCGGGGGGAGGCATCGGGTAGCTCGGGAAGGAAGATCTTCCTTGGGGGAGAGCACCGAAAAAAAGGCTTGTAATTTTTTTGTTTTGCCTTTTCGCCCTTACTTAGCATCTGCATTCAAAGGCTTTTATGGGAAAGGGGCTGAGAAGCCCACGGCCCTCTTTGGTTGTAACAAAATCCTAAATTTTTGTTTTAAACCCCCGAGTCTTGAGAAAAGAAAAAAAGGATTTTTTAGCAAAAAGTACTCTCATCACAGACAACGGTTTTTGGGATTTTTTGTCCCCTTCATGCAAGTAAGAAACTGGCTGGCTGTGTGGGAGGATCGGGGAGCTCAGGAAGGAAGATCTTCCCCTTAGAAGAGCACCGAACACACGGCTTGTAGATTTTTGTTTTTCCTTTTTCCCCCCACTTAATCTGCTATCACAAAATTAAGGGGGGAAGGGGGTAGAAGCCCACAGCGCCCTCTGTTGTTGTAAAAAAATCCTCAATTTTTTTTTTGACCCACCCAGTCTTTTAGAAAGCAAAAGGATTTTTTTGCCCAAGCCAGTATCTCTCATCTACAGAAAAGCTGTTTGGGATTTTTTTTCCCTTTCATGCAGAGTAGAGAGATCTGGCGTGTGTGGGAGGGATCGGGTAGCTCGGGGGGGAAGATCTCTCCTTTGGGGGAGCACCCAACGAACGGCTTTTAATTTTTTTGTTTTGCCTTTTTCGCCCCCTTTCTTGCACTGCATTCAAAAAAGGGATTTGGGAAAGGGGGTGAGAAACCCCCGCGCCCTTGTTGGTTGTAACAAATCCCCCAAATTTTCTTTTGACCCCCGAGCGAGAAAGCAAAAGGTTTTTTTTCCAAGCCTACTCTCACTACAGCCAACCCTTTTCGGGATTTTTTCCCCTTCATGCAAGAAAGAAGTACTGGCTGGGTTTGTGGGGGGCTCGGGGAGATGAGAATACTGAGAGATACTTGGGTTGGCTAAAAAAAAAAACCCTTTTTGCTTTCTCAAGACTCGGGGGGGTTAAAAACAAATTAGGGTTTGTTACAACCAACAGAGGCGCTGTGGGGTTCTCAGCCCCCTTTTCCATAATGCCTTTTGTATATGTGGTGCTAAGTAAAAGGGCAAAAGGCAAAACAAAAACTCTACAAGCTTTCGTTCAATCTCTCCCCCAGGGGAAAATTTCCCCTTTCCTGGCTACTGAAAGCCTCCCACACAGCCCGCCCTAAAATTTTTCTCTCTCCGAAAAGGGGGCAAAACCCCAAACGCGTTGTTTTTAGATGGAGATACGGGTTGGGTAAAAAATCCTTTTTTCTTTCTCAAGTCGGTGGGTTAAAAGCAAATTGAGGATTTGCTACAACCAACAGAGGGCGCTGTGGGGGTTCTCAGTCCTTTTTACATAATGCCTTGTGATATGCAGATGCTAAGTAGAGGGCGAAAAGGCAAAAAAAAACTCTACAAGCGTTGTTCAGTGTCTTCCCCCAAGGGGGATCTTCCTTCCCCAGGTACCCGTTTCCTCCCCCACAGCCAGCCGTATCTTCTCTATTGCATGAAGAGGGCAAAAAAACCCAAAACAGGGTTTCTGTAGCTGAGGATACGGGCTTGGGGTAAAAATCCTTTTTTCTTTCTCAAGACTCGGTGGGTCAAAAAGCAAATTGGGATTTGTTTAAACCCCCAAAAAAAGCGCTGTGGGTACTCAGCCCCCTTTCAAAAATGCTTTGTGATATGCAGTGTAGTAAAGGGCGAAAAGGCAAAACAAAAACTCTACAAGCCCTTCGTTCGGTGCCTCTCTAAGGAGAGATCTTCCCCTTTTTAGCTACCGTGCCTCCCACACGCCGCCAGTTCTTCTTACTCGCACTGAAGGGGACAAAAAACCCCCAAAACAGGTTGTCTGTAGCTGAGAGTTATGGCTTGGCTAAAAAAAAAACCTTTTTTTCTTTTTTTCAAGACTCGGTGGGTCAAAGCAAATTGAGGATTTGTTACAACCAAAGGGCGCTGTGGGTTCTCAGCCCCTTTCCCCTAAGCCTTTTGTTCGTATGATGTGTACATAGCTGCCCCGTAGGATGTAGCTGCCCCCTAATGATTTGTGTACATAGATAGCTGCCCCCTAGTGATAATGATACTAGTGCCCCCGTAGTGGTTTAAAAGATCATAAATGCCCCCCGAGTGATATGAAAAATAGTGCCCAGTGGGATTTTAAAGAAAATAGCTGCCCCGGTGAAAGTGATCTAGCTCCCCCAGTGTGATAATGAAACTAGCTGCCCCGTAGTGATAGTTGCTAGCTGCCCCCCCGTAGTATAAAGGAAAAATAGCTGCCCCCAGTAGTGATAGTGATGCATGTGCCCCCCCTTGTGATAGTGATTAGCTGCCCCAGTAGTGTAATAAAAATTGCTGCCCCAGTGTGATTTGTGATAATAGCTGCCCAGTAGTGATAGTAATACTGATAGCTGCCCCCAGTAGGATAATTAAACTAGGTGTCCCCGTAGTGATAAAGAAACTTGCTGCCCCAGTAGTGATGAAAAAAAAGTGTCCAGTATGTAAAGACCATGCTGCCCCTGTAGTGGGAAAATACTGCCCGTAGTGTGTGATACTAGTGCCCCCAGTAGGTATTGAAATATGCTCCCGTAGTGTGGATACATAGCGCCCCTGTAGTGATAGTGTAATAGTGCCCTGTGGATAATGACAATAGTGCCCCGTGTGATAGTGCACATAGTGCCCCAGTAGTGATAATGATAAATTTGTCCCTGTAGTGATAATGTACATAGTGCCCCAGAGTGATAATGAACATATGCCCCTGTAGGGATAATGATACTAGCTTCCCCCATGTGATAATGATACCTAGCTGCCCTGCAGTGCTAATAATCATGCTGCCCCCGTAGGGATGTGAACGTAGTGCCCCGTAGGTAGTGATACTAGCTGCCCCGTGTGATAAGAAACTAGCTGCCCCCGTAGTGATATTGAAAAAAATAGCTGCCCCCAGTTGATAATGAAACATCTGCCCCCAGTAGTGATAAAGATAATGCTGCCCCCCTAGTGATGGGGATACATAGCTGCCCCCCGTAGTGGTATAAAACATAGCTGCCCCTCAGTGCTAATAATACTGCTGCCCCCGCATTTAAAGATAGTAGTGAAAATAGTGATAATGTACGTAGCTGCCCCCGTAGTGATAATGATCTGTGCCCCCAGTGTGATACATAGCTGCCCCCCCGTAGTGATAGTGATCGTAGCTGTCCCAGTAGTGTAGTGATACTAAAATTGCCCCCGTAGGATGTGATACAAAGCTACCCCCGTATGATAATGAACATAGCTGTCCCCCGTAGTGTAATGAACATGTGCCCCCAGTAGTGTAATGAAAAATGCTGCCTACAGTGTGATAGTGATCATGTGCCCCGTTTGGGTAATGAAACACGGGTGCCCAGGTAGTGATATGAAGAGCTGCCCCCAGTATGATAGTGACAGTAGCTGCCCCGTAGTGTTGTGACACGTTTGCTGCCCCTGTGTATAGTGACACGTGCTTCCCCCAATTGTGATACGTAACTGCCCCCCGTATGAACGTGTGCCCCCCCGTAGTGATAGTAGGCCCCGTAGTGATAGCTGTCCCAGTGTGATAGCTAGCTGTCCCCCCAGTGTGTAGCTGTCCCCGTTGGTATTTGCTGCCCCGTGTGATGCTGCAGCCCCCAGTAGTGATAGTGCTGGCCCCCGTAGTGTAGCTTCCCCGTAGTGATAGTGCCCCAGTGTGATAGCTAGCTGCCCCCCGTAGGATAGCTGGCTCCAGTTGTACTGGCCCCAAGTGATAGTAAAACGAGCTGCCCCAGTAGTGATAGTGAAGTAACTGCCCCCTAGTGATACATAGCTGCCCCCCCGTAGTGATAGCTGGCTCCAGTAGGGTAGCTGGCCCCCCGTGTGATGTAATACGTAGCTGCCCCCTAGTGTGTGACAGTAGCTGCCTCAGTGTGATAGTGACACGTTGCTTCCCCAGTAGTATACGTAGTGCCCCAGTAGTGTCGTAGCTGCCCCCAGTGTTTTAGCTAGCTGCCCCCCGTGTGTTAGCTTCCCCAGTAGTGATAGCTAGTGTCCCCCCGTAGTGATAGCTGTCCCCCGTAGTGATAGTAGCTGTCCCCCCAAATGATAGCGGGTGCCCCAGTAGTGATAGCTAGCTGCCCCCAGTAGTGTAGGCTGGCCCCCAGTAGTGATAGCTGTCCCCAGTTGTAGCTAGCTGCCCCCCGTATGAAGCTTGCTGCCCCCAGTAGTGATGCTAGCTGGCCAGGAGTGATAGTGTCCCAAATAGTGATTTGCGCCCCCCGTAGTGTAGTAGCTGCCCCCAGTTGTGTAGTGGCTCCCAGTAGGATAGCTGGCCCCCAGAGTGGTAGTAATCGTAGCTGCCCCGTAGTGATAGTGACACGTTGCTGCCCCGTAGTGTATGAAGTACTTCCCCGTGTATACGTAGTGCCCCGTAGTGTATAGCTGCCCCCCTAGTGATAGTGCTGCCCCCCGTAGTGATAGCTAGGCCCCCGTGTGTGTGTTTCCCCCAGTAGTATAGTTAGCTGTCCCCCGTAGTGATGCTGTCCCCCCGTGTGATAGCTAGCTGTCCCCCCGTAGTGATAGTAGCTGCCCCCCCCGTAGGATAGCTGCTGCCCCCGTGTGATAGTGTGGCCCCAGTAGTGATGCGGGCCCGCGTATGATAGCTGGCCCCCAAATAGTGATAGCTGGCCCCCGAATGTGCTGTCCCCCAGTAATGATGCTGTCCCCCAGTTTAAAAAGATAGCTGGCCCCCCCCGTAGTGATAGCTGGCCCCCAGTAGTGATAGTGGGTGCCCCGTGTGAAGCTGCTGCCCCGTAGTGATAGCTAGTGCCCCCAGTAGTGATATTGCTGCCCCCTGTGTAGTTTTTTTTTGATACTGTCCCCCCGTGTAATAGTGTGGCCCGTGTGATAGTGCCCCCAGTAGTGATAGCTGGCCCCCCGGAGTGGTAGCTGGCCCCGTAAAAGATAGTGGCCCCCAAAAAGAATAGCTGGCCCCCAGTAGTGATAGGGCCCCAATAGGATAGCTGTGCTCCCAGTAGTGAAGCTAGCTGCCCCCCAGTGTGATGCGTCCCCCAGTAGTGTAGTAGTGGCCCCTTTTGTGATGCTGCACCAATAGCGCCCGGCAATTTAAAAAAAAAAAAAAGAAAGTGTAGTCACTCACCTTTCCTGGATCCTCGGCCGAGCTCCTCCTCCCCTGGCGCCCCACGGGGCGATCGGCGGGGGGTGTGGTCATGCTCTACACTCCTGCGCCGTTCATCCCTACAGATGCGGAGTCATGAGCACGCTCTTCAGTGATGGGGGGAAAGCAGGGCGGTAATGCATCGCTCCTGCTTTCCCTGTCCCATGCAGCCGCACGTGGTCAAATGTAGGTCTGCGCGGCCGATTACATCGGGCCCCGAGACCAGATGCCGACCCCCCGGCTGAGTCACCGGGGGCCGGGATCAGTTAGCCCGGGGGGACAGGGCCCGGAGGGGGTAGCTAAGGCCCCCCGGTGCGGTCCCGGACCCGGGGGTTGGGACCCCTGGTATGGGGGATTCGTTTTGACTCTCCCTTTGGGTGCTCCCCGATGTTTCTTATCATGACCCTTGATTGATTGTAACCACAAGTCAAATAGTTTAATTTACACTGCCCTTCCCAAGGTTATGGTAACTTGTGACCCCGGGGGAAGCTCTCTGTCTGTTCTTATTAGTTGTAAATTTTTATTAGGACTGAAAAGTAAAGAATTTCTTGTAGTTAGCATTGGGAATTGGGTGGTTTAAGATGGTCGGAAAATATTCCAGCGAAGATATAAATGTCAATTTATTTCTTGAAATTTTTTTTTTTTGTTGTTTTCTCTTTTTCTTTTTTCTTTTTTAGGAGAATGTCTGCAAGTAGCTAAGAGATGTTAGGATGTTTAAAAGTTACATTGTTCCTTTATTATTGTTTAAAATGTTGAGGTTGCATTCCTTTAAGTAGAGGCAGGCCTAGAAAATAGTACTACAGTTTAGTTATCGGGAAAATGGAAACAGTAAGATCTTTTTCTTTTGAGTGTTGAAGACCCCGGGCAAAACTTTAAGAGATAAAACTTATTTAAGGGAAATGCCTACCCGACTAAAAATTAGAAGTTAGTAGACTCTTTATAGACTGTCCTCAACT
>JAODAL010081866.1:0-11767 GCA_025379985.1 Phyllomedusa bahiana
TTTTAAATAATCTTGGGGTACAGTTGTAATGTATTAATCTCTGGGTACGTGGGAAATGTAGAATTCTAGGGTACAGTGAGTAATGTAATCCTGGGGTACAGTGTGTAATTTTTCTCTGGGGTACGGGTGGGAAATGTAGTAATCCTGGGGTTGCGTGAGAATGAAATTTTCCGAGGACAGGGGGAAATGTGGGAATCTCAGGGTACAGGGGAGTAATTGTAATCTCTGGGACAGTGGGTAATGTAGAAATTTTGGGGTACAGTGAGTAATGTAATATCTGGGTATGGTGTTTTATGTAGTAACCCCTTTGGGGTACAGTGTTTTATGTAATTCTAGGGACGTGTAATTTAATCCGGGGTACAGTGGGGTAATGTAATCTCCGTGTATGGTGTGTAATTTAATCTCGGGGGTACAATGTGTAATGTAATCTCGGGGGTACAGGAGTAATGTAATCTTGGGGTTTTGGTGAATGTAATCTCGGGGGTCAGTGAGTAATTTAATCTGGGGGGTTGGTGAAATGAATTCGGAGTCAGTTAATGTAATGTTGGGGTAGGTTTTTAATTCATTCTGGGATGGTTTTGAGTAATCTCTGGAGTACAGTGAGTAATATAATCTCGGGGGGTATGATGTGAAATGAAGTCTCTAGGGTAGGTGTAATGTAATTCTGGGTAGGTGTGTAATGTAGTAATCTCTGGGGTCAGTGTGAATGTAACTCGGGGGTCCCGTATTAATGTAATACTGGGGTACTTAGTAATATTCTCTAGGTTTTTATGTGTAAGTAATCTCGGGGGTGGTGTGAATGTAGAAAATCTCTGGGGTACGTTGTAATTAGTCATCTCGAGTACAGGTGTAATGTGAAAATTTTGGGGGTACAGTGAGCAATGTAATTATTTCTATGGTTCGGGGGGTTGAAATTAAAAAATTTTTTTTGGGGTAAGTAAATTATATTATTTTTTGTAAAAATGTGCAATTTTTTCAAAGTCCCGTTAGTAATGAATTTCTGTGGCCCATGTGTAACAAAATTTTTTTCTGGGGTGCATTTAGTGATGTCTTTCTGGGGTTGGATGAAATAAAAACATTTTGGGGTACAGTTGTACTAAGTGATTCCCGGGGGGCGTTTAGATTGGGTTCTTTTATTTCCTATTCTGTTGTGGTTAAAACCCCGGGGGGGGTGGGAGGGGTTAAAGGAAAATTTGCTGCATTGCACAAATTTTTTTTTTCCCTTAAGGGGGAAAAATTTGGGGGCTGGGTTTGTTTAAATTTTCCAGGGCTGCTTTTTAGTCCCAACGGCCCTGCTTCGTAATTAAAGATTTAAAACCCTTTCGGATTCACCAAAAGTGTTTTTTCCCTAAGGACTCCGCCCCGGCCTCCTAGCTGGTTAGAGGGGGTCGCTTCACTGCGGGAGATGAGGGAAGACGGTGGAGGGGAAGTGAAAGGGAGGCGAATTTTAAGGAGGGGGGAGGGATAGGAAGATGGGGATAGAGGGGCCCTTGGTCCCCCCCCTTTTTGAAAACCCAAAGTTACCCCCCCTGCTGGGGGTTATATACGTTACATCAAAACAAATTTTTTAAGTCTTTTTTTTATTTAAGCCCCGGTGATACAGGGGTCTAGTTCCCCAAAACAGTATGTTCTTCCGTCTACCCCATGTGCCAATTCTTGCCTCTCTTTTGGGGCTTAATCTTTCGGTCCAAAAAATTTAAAAGTACTACACCCGACCCTGCACCCCTTTCATTTGCAGCCCTCCGGCATTTTCCCTCTTTTTTCTTTTTTAAAGATATTTCTAAAAAAGAAAAAAGAAAATTTAAAAAAACCCGCAATCTAAATTTTAAAACAATATTAGTTAAAGTTTTAACGTTACCCTTTTAAATATATAAACAAAAAAAAAGGCCCAAAAAACATCTTAGCCTCCCTACCACCAGCCCGGGGTTATTGGCATTTTGAAACAACCCAACCTTAAAAGGCTATTCCTAAAGATCAACCCATAGGGGAACTTTGTAATTTCTTAAAACAAGGTTTCCCTTTTATTAAAACCCACCTCAAAAACCCCAAAAGCCCACCTCTTTTCCGGGTTATCAGAAGTTCCAAGTCGATAGCCCCCCAAAACCCTCTCACTGAAAAGTTTTAATAATAAAAAAAACCCTTTTTTTAAAAAGAATTTAATAAAACCTTTTTGTTCGCCCCCTTCCTCTTATTCTACCTCCCCCTATTTTCAATTGCTTTTGCCTCAAAAAATATATACATGTTTTTAAAAGACTATTATAAAACTTTTAAATTTATAAAACTCTTTTTAATATTAAGATGGATTGCAAAGAGGGACACATCAGGCCACGCTCAAACCCACCACACCAAAAACATGACATCACACCAAGACAACCCCAACCCTAACCACGCCTCCACACATACATGCCAATTTTTAGACAGGCAAAAAGGAGACATTTTCAGGATTGCTTTGTATCCAATGATGAGATATTAAGTAAGTTGTTATGTAATATACAGCGAGGAAGCAATCAGATACTTTTTACAGCAAGATAGTTTATTGATGCAAATCTGTTTCCTAAATGAAAAAGGGGGACATTTATAGAGGGTTAAAAATAGGGACTGTCCCTCCAAAATAGGGACAGTTGGGAGGTATGTATATTTCATCAATGTATTTATTTTTGTAATTCCTAGTTTTTGGTGAGTAGCAGCACATATCACATCTCATCCACCACATTTAATGAAAACCTTTTTGAGAAAGCCATGTACGTCTAATTTGTTCAGTAGATGAGGAAGTACTGGGTGAAAGTCTATTTGCTAATGTTTTGTTTCTTTTGGCTATACACCTCACCTTCACCTCAGCAATCACTGTAAGTTTCCCATCTTGCCATAAAATCGGCAGATTTTTATATACAATTTGTTTTATTGCCTGAAAGTCCCTACTAAATGCAGTTGAAAAAATGACCTGTTTCTCATTGGAATCCCTCTCATACATATCTTATACATAAATTACTTGCAGCATTTGCCGCAGTTCGCAGACTTGTCCTGAACTCACCTTTACTTTCAGCTCTGCCTGAAACCTCTGGGGTTGTAATTAAGCATGTTTAAAAATCTACCGGGGCTTTTCTACAGCCCCAAGTTAGGCAACTGGACTTTGGATAAAAATACACCTCTTCCCCTCTCCCCAAATTTTGGGTTGGGGTTGAGGTGGGGGCTTTGGAGGGATCAGAAACCCCCTCTTGCTTGAAAAATTTCTTCTCCAACCTAGGGTTTTTCAGGTCATTGTCCGGGACAATGTCGTCATTCTCCCCATGTACTAAAGGATAAGTAACCTCATTTTGTAGGACACCCAAGGCCAATCATTGGGGGCACCATTGTCCGGTCAGTACCCAACTTTTTGGGCTGGCCCCCCCAATCCTCGGGGGTTCCTCCCCCGCCCACAGTTCCCTTAATTCCCGCTCTGTTATACCCCTTTTCCCTTTATTTTTCCCAAAACCCTTTTGCCCCCATCAAGGGACTCCCCTTTCATTTTACTCTACCAAATCACTGTTCCAACCCATTTTGCTACTTTTTTGAAAACTTTTCCGACTTTTTATGGGGAGATTGAAGGGGCTCTTCCCCTTTTTGGGGCCATCTTCCGCCGGGGAATTGCCCTGGCTTCGACTTGGGGATTAACAAATGCATTACCACAAAAATCTCAAAAAACTTCAAAATGTTACAAAAAAATTTATGTAGAATAGGTAAGGGTTTCTAAAAAGGGGCCCTCATGCACAAGTGAGTATGGTTAGAATAAAACTGTTACAAGTTAAAAAACTTGTTCCCCTTTTTTTTCCCGTTAAATTTTTTTAGGGAAGGGGGGCAATCATTGTTCAGTCTTTTATGCTCGACATTAACAGGGGGGCAAATACTGGGGGGCAGAGCCCCGAAGAACTGCCTTGGAGTCTCGGGGCTCAGGCCTCGGGTGGGGGCCTTTTTGGTCGGGGGGCCCCGGCTCAGCTTTGCCCTTTCAAGGGGGGCAAAAAGTTCGGGGGGAAGGCAGGGGGATCATTGCCGCCCCCCCTCTGGTACAGGTGCGGGGGTTTCCCAAAGGGCTTTAACTCCCCCAAGGGGATCCTCTAAGGGCATCTGACGGGGAGGAGGCCCCCGGCCCCCCCAAACGGCTAAAGGAGGCATCCCCTGCTTACAACTTACAAACCTGCAGGACCTCGGGGCCCGGGGGTAATGGTGAATTTTATTTTATAGTTATTGGGGGGAAATTAACCGGTACAGGGGGAATTTAACTGGCTACGGGGGGGCATCTACTGCTACAGGGGGATCTACTGGAAGGGGGGGGCATCAGGCTACAGGGGGTTTACTGGAAGGGGAGCAACACTGGCTAAAGGGGGCTGTACTGGCACGGGGGAGCTTTACTGCTACAAGGGGGGCCCAGGGGCTAAAAGGGGGCTTCTATGGTTCAGGGGCATCAAAGGCTGGTGCATGTACGGCTTACGGGGGGCAGTACTGGCTACAAGGGGGGCATGTACGGGCTCAGGGGGCATGTACTGGTACAGGGGGGCTTTAAAACCGGCTACAGGGGGGCAGCACGGCTATAAGGAGGCTCTACTGACTACAGGGGGATCTACTGACAAAGGGGCATCTACTGCTAGGGGGCATCACGGGGCAAAGGGGGCATCTATGTACGGGGGGGCATTACTGTACGGGGGGATCTACGCTACGGGGGCATTACGGCTACAGGGGGGAAAACCGGCTACAGGGGAAACTGGCTACGGGGCATGGGCTGGCTACAGGGGGGGAAATCCTGGCTACAGGGGAAAACCCGGCTACGGGGGGGCATATCACTGGCTCGGGGGGGGCTTTTACCTGGCAAAGGGGGGCTTTTACTGGCTACAAGGGGATTTTTACTGCCTAAAGGGGGCCGAAACCAGCAAGAGGGAGAAACCGGGCAAGGGGCTAATAACCTGGCAGAGGGGGCAGCAACCTCTGAAGGGGGCAAATTTTGGCAAAAGGGGGGCTAAAACCGGGGCTATAGGGGCAAATATTCCCTAAAAGGGGGGTGATTTTACCATTTGGGGCACAAAAAGGGGATTTTTATAGAGATAGGAATTTGCAGAAAATGCTGAAAAAAATGAGGGGTCCTTAGATGTTTGTTTTTTTTAAAAATTTTTTGTAAGAGTTGTACGGTAGAATCACATGGGGCTGGGGCAGATGGGGAAGAAGGAAAGAGAACAACTCTTCAGAGAGTCTCCCAAGTAACTAAATGTAACTGCATGTAACCCTTTATTTCTCCCGACTTACATACAAATTTTTTTTTCTGTAAAAAAACATCCGCTTTTACAATAGCCAAAAATTCCGTGTGAACCCCCGCCCTACTCAGAAAAATTAAGGCCCAGCCCCCGGATGTTTTTTGGGGCCCTAGAACGCCCCCCCGATTGAAAAAATTCCAGTTGGTTCATTGTGTTTTATTAAATTTTTAGTGATTTTTAAATTTTATATGTCTTTTTATGGAAATGTTGTACTAATTCCTGTAAGGGCATTTAGCATGCTCAGTCCTAGTGAGTCCTTTTGTCAGCTATGCCAGGTAGCAGGGGCTATAATAGGAAACACAAAAACCAGGGAAACGTCCCCGTCGGGCCCTTTGGGGTTTTCCCCTATACTTGGAGGGCAAAACGAAATGCAGCTTGGGACTGTCCGACACCATAGAAACCATTGGTGGAGAGGTAGCAGCAGGTGGTGATAGCGGTTGCTGGACTGCAAAGAGCTGGTACAACATGGAGGTCAGCTGGTTAATATGTTGTGACTACTGGGCAACCACAGTTGTGACGTAGCACAGGTTTGGCAGGGGTACCACAGCAGGATCCATGGCCGGATCTAACTGTAACAGCTGGCTTACTGTATAGGCAGGCCTGACGCGGAACCCTGGACCACCCAACGGTTTATAAGCCATGTCAGGAGGGAGTTTAGGCTAAGGGTCCCGGGATTACCCGACCCCCCCCAAGGCAGGGTTGGGCTTTCTGCAGAGGAATACCAGTCATACCCCGATGGACTTTCTTGCGGGGACCGGGGTGCAGCGGGTAAAAAATTTGGCAGGCAAACCCGTGGACGACAGAACAGGTCAGGGAGGCAAACAAAAGGGCAGTGGAGAGCAAGGGTCAGAAAAACAGCAAAATGGAACACTAAGCTATTTTACAAAGGGTTAAAAGGGGCCTATTTCGGTCCGTAAATTCGCGCCAAAGTGCACCAATTACGGGCCAAAACCCCATTCATTACGGTAAATTTAATTCCATAGAAACTATGGATTAAGTCCCTCCCCCCGCCCGGCGAAACCCCGGGGGGGAGATAATTCCCTGCCTTTTTAGCGGGTATAACGCGCCGCTAGCATGATTGTCTATGGGCCGGGGAAGTGCCCGGGCCCCCTCAAATCCCCCTCCCCCCCCGCCCCCCCCTCCAACGCGTTATTGCGGGGGGAATTTCGCCCCGAAATTAAGCCGTGGAACATAGCCCTAGCCAAGAGGCGTATTTCGCAACGTTTTTTGCGGGCGTAAATACGTCCGAAATACGATAGAAAATTAAAGTCCCCTGTCCTTTTAGGCCGTATTTGGAAAATTTTGCAACGTAAATCCCCATAGTAAAGAATGGGGAATGTATTTACGACGCGAAATACGTGCCACACTTTGTGACACGTATTTGAAACGTATTTCGGGACGTATTTAAATACGTCCGTAAATACGCCCGAAATAAGCCATGTGAACATAGCCTTAGGGAACGTTTTCTCTATGGCAAGGTGCATGATAGATCCAGCAGGGAGTGGCCAGGAGATATAGGGTCAGCGCCTGGCAATAAACCAATTACCAGTGAGCTGGCCCCTTAAATTTCACTGAGCCAGCAAGTGCCCTAAGAAGCAGGGACATGTGCACCCACAGACAGAGGAGTGCAGAGGAGCAGGAGCGTGGACAGGTGAGTCCCAGCCGGTAGTACGAGTGTGCCCACAGCCCGGCAAGTGGACTGCGGTGCCACTCATCCCCAGCTACATATGGGGAGAGGGTATACGAGTGCTCCTGCAGCCCAACATGCATGCTGCGGGGCTGCTCCTAGCAGTGAGACTCCCATCATTTTATAGACAGTCCTCTTGGCTCTCATACATAACTTTGACTTGTAACTATTTAGCATCTGCTAGTTCTGCAGATTCTTGTCCCCTAACTGCAAATTGGGTTTCGGTTTTTTTCTTTCCTTTGGGGGGGGACAAACTTTTTTTTTTAACCCCGTTACTAAAAAATTTCAACCTGTTTTTCCCCATTATTAGGCCCCGAATTTTCCCAAATGAAAGGTTTATTGGGTTTTGAGCAAACCCTGAAATTTTTTCCAAGGAAAAAAAGCTAAATCATCGAGGTCATCGATAGCGCTCGGGCCCCCTAAATCACCATGTGAGGGCCCTTACCTCTTTTTAAAATATGAAATAAGTCCTCCAACCCCCGAGCCCAAAGGTACATCCGGGGGAAATATCGAAGGGAACAAGTCCCCTCAACACAAGGGGCCATCAAATTCTAACGCACAACACGGCAGGGGGGGGGGTGAAATGGAAAAATACCTTTAAAGGGGGCTAAATTTTGTCCTTGTGGGGGGCCCCCCAAAATTTTTTTAAAAAAAAAACAAAGGGTTTCGCCGAAAAACAAATCAAACATGCCCTGGTTGCTGTGAAAAGTGCTTTCGCTTTCCCTTTAAAATTCCCCAAAAGGGGGGCTTTTTTTTCATACTTTTCAAATTAAGATAAGAACATAGTTGGGAAAATTTTTTTAAAAAGAAAAAGCAGGAAATACTAAAATTTGCAAGGCCCCGCCCCTCTTGCCGGAAAAGCAAGCCCCTTCAAAAACCACACCAACCCCCAACTAAAATTCATAACGGCTTTTGGGAAAAAAAGCCCAGGGTAGATGCCCTTATTCCCCCGGGAGTAGCTCCCCATTAAACCCGGAATTCCCCTTTCAGGGAGGTAGATGCCTCCTTGTACCAAATAGTTTCCCTCTCTGTAGCCAGGAAAAACCCCCCCTGTAGCCAGGGAAACCAAATTTTTAGCCAGGTAAGCCCCCCCTTTTTTAGCCCGGTAGAACCCCCCATTGTTTTTCCAGGTAAAGCCCCCCTTGTTTGCCAGGTAATGCCCCCAAAGTTTTTCCCGGTTTTAAAGCCCCCCCTTGTTTGCCAGGGATGCCCCCTTTTTTTGCCAGGGATGCCCCCCTTTTTTTGCCATTAGATGCCCCCATTGTTTGGGCCAAAAAGTAACCCCAATTGGGTTTCCCCGGTAGTGGGCCCCCCCTTTGCCAGGTAGATGCCCCCATTGTTTGCCAGGTAGGGGCCCCCCGTACCATAGGCCCCCATCGTTACCAGGTTTGTGCCCCATTGTTTTGCCGGGAGTGCCCCCCATTGGGTTTGCCAGGGAAATGCCCCCATCGTTAGCCAGGTAGTGCCCCCCCCCCCTTTTTTTAGCCAGGGTATGCCTCCAATTTTTGCCAGGTAGAACCCCCCTTGTAGCCAGGTAGTGCCCCCAAAGGTAGCCAGGGAGGGACCCCCCTTTAGTAGCCAGGGAGTGCCCCCCTTAGTACCGGGTAGTGCCTTCCCCTTGTTGCCAGGTAGTGCCCCCATTGTACCAGGTAGGCCCCCCAATTTTACCCCGGTAGTGCCCCCAATTGTTAAACCAGGTTTTGCCCCCATTGTTAAACCAGGTAGTGCCCCATCGTTTAAACCAGGGAGTGCCCCCAAAAGCCCCCCTTGATAGCCCGGAATGCCTCCCTTGTTTTTCCAGGGAAAACCCCCCATTGTACCAGGTAAATGCCCCCATTGTAGCCAGGTTAGTACCCCCCTTTAGGGACCCCGGGAGTGCCCCCCTTAGGAAAACCCGGGAAATGCCTCCATTGTTGCCAGGGAAGGTTTCCCCCATTGTAGGGCCCGGGAGTGCCCCCCTTGTAGCCCGGTAGTGGGCCCCCCTTTTTAGCCGGTAGTGCCCTTTTCCCGTTTTCCAAAGGGAGTGCCCCCCCCTTGTTTGCGCAGGGAGTGCCCCCCTTTCCCCGGGAAAAGGCCCCCCTTTTTAGCTTGGTAGACCCCCCATTGAACCAGGGATTTCCCCCCTTAGTACCAGGTTTGTCCCCCCCTTTTTGCCCCTTTAGTGGGCCCCCCCTTGAAACCGGGGGTTTTCCCCCCTTGGAAGCCAGGGGAAATCCCCCAATTTTTTTACCAGGTAAATGCCCTCTTGTTGCCCGGAAATGGGCCCCCCCTTGTTAGCCAGGGAGTGCCCCTCTGTTTTCCCCGGTATTGCCCCCATTTAGCTAGGGAACCCCCCTTTTTACCAGGGTTTTAAACCCCCCTTGAAAACAGGTAGACCCCCCCTTTTTAGCCAGACATGCCCTCCTAAAACTAATAAAAAAAAAATAATAAAAACCACTTACCCGAAACCAAACCCTTCAGAGCGGGCCCCTCCTGACATCTCCCCAGCATGTCACAGGGGGGGAAAGAAGAGCCCCCGCGTCACTTCTGTGACCCCTGACCCTGTGTTTTACGGGGCACAGCGGGGCCGGGCCTACAGGGGGAGGAGGGAGGAGGGGGCGATCCCTCCCCCTCCCCCCCTGCTCAGGGGAGGTTCCCCCGGGGGGTGGAAAACGGGCCACGCCCGCTTTACCCGCCTGTTGGAACGGAAACCCGGCGGGGCCAGATTTGCGCACTAGGGCCCCCCCGGCGCCGCGGTCCCTTTAAAGGGGAAAGCCAACTCCCCCCGGGGGTGCGGGGGGGGGGGAACCCCCAAAAAAAGCGGGAACCCCCCGCCAAAAAAAGGGAGAGTTTGCATTAAAAGGATAAGAAGGGATCACATGTACCTGGGGTTTTTCAGGGTCCCATTGGCACGTCCCTTATCTCCGACCCCCCCTCACCCGCTCAGGAATGCTTTGGGGGCCAGGGTTTAACTTCTGAAAGGGGGCCAACTTGGATTACACGACGAAGTCCCTTAAAAAAACTACTACAGGCGGCCAATTTTTTTTAACACATTTTAAGACAAAAAAAATACCTACAGGGTTTTTTCATGGGTATATTAAAATAGGATTTGCCTATTTTAAAATATATAAATATATATTAAAAATATATATATATAATAAAATAAATATAATATAAAAAATATTATATATATGTGAGGTAATAAAAACTAAACAATTTAAAAAAAGACAAAAGGTCAACCCCAAAATATAAATATAAACTTTGTTCCCATCCACCCCAGAAGGGGCTCGTAGGCTTCGTAAGAATGAGATCAACATCCATGCAAGCAAACCGGGGGTTAACCCGGGGGCGTGATGATTGGGCCCTTTTGGGGGCAGATGCAAGAAAAAAAACCCCATTGGGGGAATTGGGGTTTTTTGGGTGCGTTTTACCAAATTTTTTGCCATTTTTAGCCTCCCCCATTGAAACAATAAATAACATTTTCCCCCCAAATTTTTTAACCAAATTAAAGACAATTTTTACGTTTTTTTTTTTTTTTTTTTTTAACGATGAAAAAAACCACCAAAAATAATGTATAACTGCAGCCATTTTTTTCTTGGGGTTTAAAAGGGGAGGTTTATTTTCGATTACAGCAGGATTTCTGTTGAAGTCTACCACGCTATACAGCAGATTTTCGCGGATTTAAAATACAAAGCCGCTGAAAACCCACACACCATGGTGTTACAGGGCTAAAGGGGTGTTATCGTTTAGCTGTTTGGTTTTCAGCTAATTTTCTCAGATTGATTTGAAATCCGGGGGCAGTCTCTCCTTTCAGCGGGCTTCTCTCCCCCCCGAGCGCTCCCCACTGAAAAACTGGACTCATTTTGTATAAGCGGGAAGCAGAGGTTTTGTCGGGATAAACAGCTCTTTTGCCCCTGCATGCTTCTTTGTCTCAGCCTTGAGGCTCCAAACACCCGCAAGCACCTTTCATATTATTAGTTTACACAAAAATGAACTGAAAGCCAACATTTTAAAAATTCAGTGGTGTTCACCCAAAAATTGTACTGACAACAGGCAGAGCCCTTTTACCAACTACAAGGACAAATGTCAGCTTCAAGAAAGATCTGCTTGCGTCAGTGACATGTAAAAAACCCAAGGGTAGAAAAATCATTTTGAGAGAAGGCCCTGCTCATTTTTAACTAACTTGGGCTGTTGGTGCACGTTTAGAGCAGTGATGGGTATTGTTTTACAAGGAAGGGGGTTTGGGGTTCTAGTCCCCTCACAGAAAAATTCCCCCCCCCCCTAATTTCAACATAGAGAGGACCTAAAATAAATTTTTTAAAACTCTATAATTTTAAAAATACACATACATACTCCCCAAATTTTGTCCACCCCCCGGCTTTTGGGGTTTACTACTTTACAATGGGACCATAAGGGAGCTTTTTGTGTGTGTATATAAAAAATTAAGATTATACACATATAATTTTCATATCTTACATATGTTACAAATTTTTAAAAAAAAAAAAATACTTATGGACTTTAAATCCAACCCTCTCTTCAGAGTGGGACGCTAAGCACGCACTAAAACACTTTTGCAGACACAGTGTTGAATCCTTTTTTTATACCTAAAATGATGACGTCATAAGGAGGCGGGGGTTCATTAGCCCGAGGAAAAAGAACGCCCTCTTTCAAAGACAGCAAGACTGGGAAAGTGAGGAGGAAACAACCCTTGGGAAAAACCCTTTAAACAGGCAGTCATTGCCCCCAACCACACCTAGATGGGAGAGTACATAAACCACAACCCCTTTTTTTCACTACAATTTTTAAAAAAGCTCAGGGGAGT
>JAODAL010081867.1:0-11767 GCA_025379985.1 Phyllomedusa bahiana
ATTTAAAAAGTGCCGGGAAAAAAATCTTTAACCACCATTTTAGTTAACTGGACATTACAAAACCCCGTCCTGGCCCAGATGACCCTTAAACCTGTCGACCCCAATTAAAAAGTGCCGGAAAAGGGGGGGCTTTTAACCCCAAAATTTTTTTTTGAAATGGACATTACTGGAAAGTCCTTGGGCCCAAATAGACCATTAAAAACCCGTTAAACCCCCAGATTAAAAGGCCGGAAAAAGGGGTCTTTCAAAACCCCCATTTTTTTTGAACTACATTAAAACCCCCGTCCTGGGCCCAATGACCTTTTAAACCGTCTACCCCAGATAAAAAAGTGGAAAAAGGTTTTTTAACCACCCTTTTTTGAACTGGACATTTAAACCCTTCCCGGACGCAGATGACCTTAAAAAACCCGCTGACCCCAGATTAAAAATGCCGGAAAAAGAGTCTTTAACCCCCATTTTATGAACTGGACATCCCTGTCCTGGCCCAATGACATTTAAAACCCGTCTGACCCCAGATTAAAAAGTGCCCAAAAGGGGGTCTTTCAACCACCATTTTAGTTGAACGGGCATTAAACCCCCGTCCCGGACCCCAGATGACCAAAAAATTTTCACCCCAGATTAAAAAGTCCGGAAAAAAAGAGTCTTTCAACCCCATTTTTGTTGAACTGGGCATTGACAAAACCCGTCCGGACCGCAATGACCTTAAACTGTCCCGACCCCCCAGAAAAAAAGTGCCGGGGAAAAGAGTCTTTAACCACCATTTTTGTTGAACTGGACATTAAAAAACCGCCTGGACCGCAGATGACCCTTAAACCGCTGACCCCCAGATTTAAAAAGTGCCGGAAAAAAGGGGTCTTCAACCACCCTTTTAGTTGAACTGGACATTACTCCCCGCCGGCCCATATTACCCTTAAACCCGTCTGACCCCAATTAAAAAGTGGGAAAAAGGATCTTTCAAAAACCATTTTAGTTAAACTGGACATATTAAAAATCCCGTCCCCCTGGGGGGGCCCGATGAACCCCCCAAAAACCCGCTGACCCCCAGATTAAAAAAAAAAATTAAAAAAAATTTTAAAAAAGAAAAAAAAAAACCCCCCCGAAAAACAAAAAAAAAAAAAAAATGAAAAAAAAGTGGCCCCCGGAAAAAAGGGGCTTTTAACCACCATTTTAGTTGAACTTTACATATACAGTCCCCTTCCTGGGCCATATATGACCTTAAACCTGTCTGGGCCCCCAGATTTTTAAAAAATGCCGGGGAAAAAAAAGGGGTCTTTCCCCCACCATTTAAGTTTGAACCGGGCATTACTGGGCCCTGGGCCTTTGGGCCACAGTATTGACCCCTTAAACCTGTTTGAAAACCCCCAAAATTAAAATTTTCGGGAAAAAGGGGGTCTTTCAAACCCCCATTTTTAGTTGAAAATGGACATTGAACCCATACCTGTCCTGGGGCCACAGCATTACCCAGGGCCCGGGGTTACGTTTGGGGCTGAGAGCCCCGGCTGGGATCCCCTAATCTATTTTAAAACGCAGGTTAAAATGCCCTGATGACGCAGCAACGAAAAATGGGCGTTTCTGAAGCAAGGGAACGGAAGCGGGAAATGTGGAACTCCAGCCTTCCCCCAGTACACAGTCAAGAAATTGGGGAGCGCTTGCCCCTCCGTAGGGGTGTGGACCAATTGGGGCTTCACTTGGAAAACTGGGGGGTTTAACGCTCCTGTTCCCCCAGGGGGCCCTTTTCCTTGGGATTTTTTTTCCCCAATTTTTCTCAACGTGCTGGGAAGGGAAAATTGGGCTCTGTACCCTTTTTTCTCTGTCCATGCCCATACTCCATTCCTCTGAATAACCTACATCCCCGTTTAACATTTTTTTTGTACCTCCCTTTTACAATTCAGAGGAAATTTTTTTCCAGCTATTTTTTTACAGCAAATTTTTTAGTATTTTAATTTTAGAAAAAACATTTTTTAAAAAAGGATGGAATCCCACCATGTTTTTTGTTTTTTCTTTTTTGAATTGTATTAAATGGTTGTCTCAAACGGAAATTTATTTGCTATGTTTAAAAATCTTTGCAAAAACAAGTCAATTTTTCAATATGGTCCATTAAAAAGTGTCCTACCTATTCCCCGTTTCCCGACAGCACCCTCACCCTTGGAAATCTTGAAATTGTGAAGAACCAAATGTCTGTTAGAAACAACAATTTTTTTTTTTAATAGGACCTGTAGATAGCTGCATTTCAAACAAAATGCCCCAAAAAATTTTTAAAACATGACCCCCTTGGGGCCACTTTGGGGCAATTGTGAAGAACAAATGTTTTGTTAGAAAAAAAATTTTTTATAATAGGACCCGTATTAAAAAGCTTCATTTTTAAAGCAAAAAGCCCCCCAAAAAATTTAAAGGATGACCCTTGAGCCACTTTGGACAATTTTGAAGAACAAATTCTGTTACAAACAACATTTTTTTTAAAAAAGGACCTGTTTTTATAAACTGCATTCAAACAAAAAAGCCCCCAAAAATTCAAAAACAACCCTTTAGCCACTTTTGGGCCAATTTGGGGAAGAACAAATGTTCGTTATAAACAACATTTTTTTTTAAAAATAGGAAACCTAGTATTGCTGCATTTCAAAACAGCATGACCCAAAAAAATTATAAAAAAGACTTCTCAGCCCCTGTTAAAAATTGTGAAGGGGAAAACCCCTTTAAAGCCACTTTCTGTTCCAAAAACCATGATTTTTGCTGTAAACTCCAGCTACATGACCCAAAAAATTAAAAAATATGACTTCTCCAAACCCCTATTTTAAAAAATTTTGGGGAGAAAAGCCACTTAAAAACCACATTTCTGTTCCAAAGGACCAAATTATAGCCCGTATCTCACCAACATTGGGCCTCAAAACCATTGACAAAGCGAAAAATTCTTAAGATAAAATTTATAAATGGAATACGGTGTTGTCATAAACCTTGGGGTCTTTTACAGTCTCCTCACAGCAAAACCCGCAAAATGGGAAATTTGGGAAAAGAAAAAAATAAAAATTTCAGTAAGAAAATTTTCAATTTTTAAAAAAAAAGTTTTCAAGAGGGCCATTTCTGTTTTGGGAAAAGGGAAAGTGGGAATTAAAACCCCCCCAAAAAAAATTTGGGGACCTCCGGGAATTGGGCCACAACATCAGAGATCCAAAGCCTGATTCATCTTGATGAAAGTCAAACGCATCCCATTAAACTGTTTGGGAAAACCCGGGTGCATTTGTCCCGTAAAAAACTCCTCCCCGCTGTGCTGAAGGGCCCTCAAAATAGACCCCTGGCTGCTGGGCCCGGGCAACACCTCTAGGGGGTGGGCGACCCTCGGGCCATTCCCCCAATTTTTTTACCCAAATTCCCATTGGGGGCCGGAACACAAAACAAAACATTGGTGTTAGACGGGAATAGTCCCTGCACCAAAATCTTAAGCTATCTCTGTTGTTATGTTTTGCCCTGCATTGCATGCGTTTGGGGAGGGGGTAAAAAAAAAGATAGCCAAGGGCACCCATTAAAAGGGTTCTTCCCCCCTTGTCTGCTGCTTGCCGCCAAAGCCTACCCTTTGGGAATCACTGCGTCACTTTGTTGATGTTTTTTTCCACCGTGACAATTTTGGGGGGCGTTAACAGACGCAACAGATTTCCCCCAGTTTTTATCAATCAGCAAGGTTTCCCCCATTTTTCCCGCATTTTTTCAAACTATTTGGGTGGGTGGAAGGAAAAAGGGTGATTTTTGTTTTTACCCGGGATCCCCAGAGTGGGCCCCCCAGTAACTGTTTTTTTTCAAATTTTAGGCCTTAATTGAGGGGTCAGGGTTGGGGGAAAAAGGAAACATGCCCAAACACTCATGTAGAGATGGGGCTTTATTTTTCCCCAAACCTCTGGTCCAGGGGGAAATACAAAAAGGGTCTTCCTCAAACTTCCCTCCTCCGCCCAAAAACGCGCCAACCTCTTTCCAAGGCAGGGGCTCGGGAAAAATCGGTGGGCTAGGAATACCTCCTCCCCCTCCCTCCTCCGCTGCCTCCGGGACAACTTCAACACAGCCCCGACTGTGCCCGAATTTATTTCCCCCTGAGAGCTGAAAGCGCCACCTTGACTACTCTGGATCCCCCAACCCCTGCCTAAAAGGAAAACCGATGAAATTGTTAAAAAGTCCCGGCCCCTTTTGGTTTGACGGAAAAAAAGGCCCCGTGTCCGCATTTTGTTTCCGTCTCCTCCCCTTTGCTGGCGGGGGCCTGTTTTTTTCAGAGTGTCCAACGAATCGTTTCCCGGAAATAAGTTTACCACAATGCTCATGGGGGACAAGGGAAATTGGTCCCGCACCGCCCCAATTTGGGGGGTTTTTCTTCAAAACTGGCGGGGGATGGGCGAGCTCTTTCCCCTTTCCTCCACCCCTCGGTGGGCTCAACCCCCGGAGGTCCCCCCGGGCTGCTTGTCAGGCCTTTGGGGTCAACTTCTTTACTGCAAAAATTGGCCTTGCGCTGCTGCCACAAACCTGGAGCTTTGGGGAGGGGGGGAATTTCCCAGCTTTTTCCCCAACGTCAACAATGGACCTTTTTACGGGGGCCACTGTTTTCTGAAACCCAAACCCAGGGGGACGAAGCGGGGGTGCGAACGGCAGAAGTGCGAATTAACTTCGACCCTTCCTCACGGCAGTCCAGACCCGGTACTCTTTGGGAAAAATTTTCGGGAAACGACAAGGTTCATGACAGGGTGCCAAAAGGGGGGATGTGCCCTCCCTCCCGATTTTAAAAGGGCGGCCAGCAATTTTCCCCCCTTATCGCACACCCCCATTTGCCGGCACAAGGTTCTTGGCACCCGGGCCACGCTCGGCCCTCGTTGCGGAACCGCCCCAAAAGCTCCTGCCCGGGTGTGTGGATGGTCCCAAGACAGATAATTTTTCAAAAACGGCCGGGTTCCCCTCTGGGCCCCGTAAAATTGCCACCAGAGGACCTCGGGGAAAAAAACCCTGCCCCATCCCTGCGGTTTTGAAGGCGTGCGCCGAGCCTGAGAGCCACCGTCCCCCCAGGGCCCATCCCCCCAACCACCAGTGGCTTCCCAGAGATATAGAGGTTTGGGGCCGTGCTTACATCCACGTGTCGGTGGTCAGAGGGGACTTTTCCAACAAGAGCAGACAACGCGTTTAAATTTTTTAGATGACACGTGGCGGGCCGGGGCGGGGACGGTTTTTCGGGCAAAGAAATCCCTGCTCGAAATTCGGGTTAGGGGCAGGCAAGGCCGTGTTTGTGGGGGAAACCCCATTTTGTGTCCACCAGCCCCGGAAAGGGAAAACTTTCCCAAAGGGCCCAAAAGCCGGGAAAATTTCCCGACTTTCAGGCTTTTGGGGCTTTGGTATGGGGGGGGTTTTAATATTTTTCCCTTCTGCCCCCCAAAACCGGAAGAAAAGAAGGCTGGCTGCTAACGGGCCGCGGGAAAGGCGTCAGGTCGTCTAACTGGGGGAAAGGGAAGAAGGGGTAGTTTGGGTCTCTGGTTTTGGGGGTTTTGGTACTCGGGGACTTTGGGGGGCTGAAGCAAGGCTGATCCCTGATCCGGGACTCTGAGAGAAAAGGGGCCCAGCTGAGGAAACGTTTGGGTGGGGGTGGAGGAGGCGGAGACAGAGGGTTGACAGGGGTTTGGGAAAGGCCCGGCGTCGGTTTTGGCCTTTTTTGGGCCAATTTGTTGCCTCCTTTTTCAACACATAAATTCGCGGCATGTGACTGGACATTTTTTGGGGGTGGTTAACCACCAAAAGGTTTTTTGCCTCTTAAATTTATGCGTTTACGGCAAAGGCGGCATATGACATCGCTGGGGGAATTTAGAGGCTTGGTCAAAGAAAGGGGCCCCCCTTGAAAAGGTTCCCTTTGGGCCTTTTTTACGGCGAAAGCGAGGGGGGGCCCCGGGGTTTGCGCTTGACCCCTGGCTGGGGGGAATCATTTTTAGCGGACTTTAGCCCACCGGGCCCCCTCCCTTTTTGAGGCGGGAACCCGTAATGGAAAACCCCCCCCAAACGTCCCCTTTCCCCCTCGTCCAGTGATGAACCTCGCAAACAAATTCTGCTGAAAAGCCCACGTTGGATCCGAAAAGTCGCATCATCATCATCAACACAGGGGACTTTGTCATTTTCCCGACATTCGCATCCAGAGCTGGGGCCCACAAGCAAGAGGGACTGCAAGGGATTGCCGACCGCCCGGGAATTTTTTGCCAAAATTTACCGGCTTCCTTCTCCCCTCTGGGTGGCATCATAACTGGGGCAGACAAAAAAAATCATCCTCTTGGCCTCTTTTTCTTTTTAAAATGCCCCTTTTGCCCCCCAAACCCCATTTTGTCATCAAAAAAAGGGCTTCAGAAAATTTTATTATCCACAGTGGTGGGGACACGAGTTTTTACATTTTGGGCTGCTTCATGTTTTGGGCGGATCTGGTGATGCTTTATGACACATTTGGGCCGTTTACTGGGGGCGGAGGGAAGACTGCTGGGGTGAAATTTCATTAACCACTTAAGGACAGATTGGCGACCGTTCGTTACTGAGATTCACAGGGCCCCGGGCCCAGCATTTACAGGGCCGACGGTCCCTGCAAATGATGATTTCCCCTGGCAAGCGTGTTTTTTTCCCGCACTGGAAGGAGCACCCTCTCGTACCCCCACCTCCATTTTCCCCACCCCCCTCTTTGCCGCTTACCACCTGAATTTCGCTCCATGTTCAGAAATATACAAATTTAGAAGGTAAAGGAAAAAGTTTTTGGGAAAATCTCCCTTTTTAAAAGACGGAAATCCTCACAGCATTCTCAAAACCCCAAATCAAAACAAAAATTGCTGGATTTTTAAATTAAACTCCCAAAATAATCTATCAAAAAAGCGGCCTGCGCCCCAAAAAAGGAAAAAAAAAAAAAAACGTATCTAAAAAATTTTTCGGATAATAAAAGGGATTTTTTTGGGACCTATCAATTCACCTTTGGTGACTAAAAAATTCAGTATTCCATTTAAGTGCCAAGGTTTCCCCAATGAAAAAAGCTGAAGTGCGCCAAAGTTAAAAAAAAACGTAACTGAAATTTATTTGTATATTTAAAAAGGTAAATTTTTTTCACCATTCAAATTTTTACCTGTGGGAACACACAATTCCTTTGGGTTCAAAAATTTTAAATGCAAGGTGGTTTTTACAACAAATCTGGACTGGCAAAAAGCAAAAAACCCCGAAACTAATGTATTCGGAAAATAAAAAATTTTTTTTTGGCACCCATCAATTCACCTTGGTAAAAACACAATTTCTGGAATTCAAAAATTTTTTGCAAGGGGGCCTATAAAAAAAATCTTAAATGGGCAAAAGGTCAAAAACCCGTATTGTAATTATTCGGAAAAAAAAAAGGTTTTTTTTGCACCTTTCAATTCACCTGTGGTACTAAAAATTTTCCGTATTCCCAAAAATTTTAAAAGAAAGTAATCATCAACAAAGGGTCCTGCCCAAAATGAAAAAAAACGTATCTGAAATTTACTTCGGAAAATAAAAGGTAAAATTTTTTTTAAAAACCCCAATTTAAATTTACCTGTTATGACTAAAAAATTGCAGTTTTTCACATTTTAAGTGCAAGGTGCCCCAAGAAAAAATGCTGTAGTGCACCAAAAATCCCAAAAAAAACGATGTAATGTATTCGGATAAAAAAAGGGATTTTTTGGACCTATCAAAATTTACCCGTGGTGACTACAAAATTGCTGTATTCCCAAAAAAAACGCAAATAGAACAATTTAACCAAAACTGGCCCGCGCCCAAAATGAAAAAAAACTTTTCGAAAAGTATTCGGATAATAAAAGGTATTTTTTGGCCCCCTATCAAACACCGTGGGACGAAAAAATTGCAGTAAACACAAATTTAAGTCAAGGGCCTCAAAGAACAAAGCTGTAGTCGCCAAAGTCCCAAAAAACACGTTTCCGGGGAAACCAACCCCATATTAAAAAGGTATTTTTGGGACCAACAACCCCGTGCTGACTTGCTGGATTCCCAATTTTAAAATTTCCAAAGGGGGATAAATCAACAAAGGGGGAATGGGGAAAATTGAAAATGAACCTTCTGATAAGTAAAACTGATAATTAAAAAAAATTGGGGGTTTTTTCACCAACAAAGAGGGCCTGCAGTTTTAAATAGAAAAAAATGGTATCCTTATAAGTTTAGGCTGCCCAATATCCAGGAAATATTTCAATAAAACTGTTATTTAAAAAACTATTGCAATGTCTACACTAAGTCCTTTGGGGAACTTTTTCCAGTATTCCTTTTTTAGAGCTTGTCTAATTTGTATAAAACAAGAATTTTTGGCACCTTTTAATTCCCCTTGGGGACTAAAAAATTGCTGGAAATTTAAAATTTAAGTGCAAGGGGGATATATCAACAAAAGTGGAATTGGGGAAAAATTTAAAATGAACACCTATCTGGGAAAAGTATACCTGTAATAAAAAGTGGTTTTTTCATCAACAAAAAGACCGCAGTTACTAGAAAAGATGTGTAACCTATAATTTTAAGGGTGGGCCCCAAAATCCAAGGGAAATATTTCAATTAAAAAATGTTTTAAAAATAAAGCTATTGCAAAGTCTACCTAAAGTCTTGGTGAACTTTATCCAGTATTCTTTTTTAGGGCTAGTCCCGGGGTTTTCCCCCCACTCCCTCCCCCCCCGGAAAATTTTAAAACAGTAGATCTCCTTTTTTAAAAATTTTCTACCTAAATATTTTACACACATCTCACCCTGCTTTTATTCTGTAATCTGATTTGCTGGCCGCCAAAATTTCAGGAAACCCGAAAAAGGCCCCGGAAAATTAATAAATCCCCCAGATTTTAACCCCAAATTATCGCATGAACTAAAAAAAAATTTTCCTTAATTTATCATAAAAATGTGCCGATTTTAACCCTTTTTCGATTTAAAAATTTGCCAACAAATACTCTTGAATCCAAACTCTCTGAAATTTTTTGAACCAACCTTTGCTGGGACTGAATGGGGGTTTTTCTCGGGGGGGAGAAACACCCTTTATGGGGCCCCGCTTCCGGCTGTTTTCCTCGTCTTCATCCCGTCACCATCAGGAACATCGGGGGTTTTTCCGGAAATTTTTTTAAAAAAAATTTTAAAAAAAAAAAACACAAACACAAAAAAAAAAAATAAAAAACACGTACACCGCTTTTCCCCCTTTTCCCAAAACCAATCGCCCCAAAAAAAATCAAAAAAAAATAAAGTACCCAATTTGGTATCCGGGCCCCTTCGGTAAAGACCCACCCTATAAATCTGTTTTTCGTTAATTTTTCCCCCTACGGTGGGAAACCGTAAAAAATTTAAAAAATAAAACAGTCAAGAATTTCGATTTTTGTTCATCCCAGCAAATTTTAAAAAAGGAATAAAAAATTTATAAAAACTTCCCTAAAAATGCCAAAATTGTACCAATTAAAACTCAGTTCATCCCCGCCCCAAAAAAAAATCCTACACAGCTCTGTATACGAAAAATAAAAAATTATGGTCTCAAAGACAGTGCATAAAAAATTGTTTTTCACAATAAAACACTTTTTTTTTAAGTGCTTCAAAAAAAAAAACCTATATAAATTGGGTAAATCGCCGTAATAATCGAACAGAGGTAAAACTAACTTTGCATGGATCTAACACGGTGAGCGCTGTAAAAATAAAAAAAAAAAAAACCCTCTAGGGTTTCTATTTTTTTTAACTTGCCTTCAAAAAACGGATTTAAAAGATCAAAAAGTCTTTTCCCCCCAAAAAGTGTACCCAAAAAAAATTTAACTCATCCCGCAAAAAAAACCCCCCACTCCTCCATACCAGAAAATAAAAAATTTTTTTGGTTTTCAGACATGGTGATGCAAAAAAAGTGTTTTTTCCTTTTTTTAAAAAAAGTGTTTTTTTTTGTGTAAAAGCATTTAAAAAAAACAAAATGTACATATTTGGTATCACTTAAGTTCAGCCCCCTTTAGTAAAACTAGCATGTCATTTAACCGCACGGTGACCCCTTAAAAAATAAAAAACCTATCAGGAATGCTGTTTTTTTTAAAATGTTCACAAAAAATTTAATAAAAAGTGATCAAAAGCATCATTTTTCGGGGAGGTAGGGATCCTCGGGGACCACCAAAAAGCGTGGCAATAGCCGCGCCCGGGGCGGAACTAAGTAGGTCCCGTTTTCACCAGACCCCCTACCAGGCCCGCTAACCCTGACGTGACTTGATTGCGGGGGGCAGCCGAGGTGTGCGTGTACAAAATCGAAGGCGGCTCATAGTCGGGGGACATAGGATGGTCAGGGTAGGCGGCAAGATTCGTGGTCGAGGGCGGGCACACAGAAACGGCCCCCGGTAATCAGAACAAGACTTCATAACGCTTTCTCATAGGAAATGGCACAAAGATCCAGCGGGGACTGCGGGAGGCGTTCCCCAATAATAGGGTCAGCCCCCTGCAATCAACCAATTACGGGCGCGCTGGCCCCTTTAAATTGAGAGAACCCGAGCGCGCGCCCTTAAGGAGTGGGGGGGATGCCAGTCGGCAGAGAGCGGGGGAAGCAGGAGCGGGGCCGGGGTAAGTGTTTTGGGTTTGCGGGGAACGATGCGCCCGGGACCGAAACGCAAGCCGCGGCGCCACTCGTCCCGACCCAGGGGACACTCCAGGGCACGAGAGCGACGCGCCTCCCCATGGCTGGGGGAACCACTCGTTACGTCATATGCACCCATCACCCATACACAAAAAAAAAAAAAGTTATGGGGACAGAAAAGAAAAAAATAAAAACCAATTTTTTTTTAGACCCTTTTTTATTTGTAAAAGTAATAAAGCATAAAAAAATATATAAAATTTATACATTGCAATTGTACCCCTCCATAGAAAGTTATCCACTCATTTTCATGCACGACGAACACTGTAAAATTTAACCCCCAAAAAAAAATGGCGGGAAATACGTTTTTCCCACCCATTTTTCATGGCCCAGTGCTAAAAAAAACCTAGGAACACCTGTGTGCCCAAAGCCCCCAATACACCCCTAGATGAATCCCTGAGGGGTGGGTTTAAATTCAAAATACGGTACTTCTGGGGGGTTTTTAACTCTTTGGTTTTCTTGGGGGCTTTGTAATGGGACATGGCACCCCCCAAAATTGCGTTCCAAAACCAAAAACACTCGCTCCCGACTGCGCCCAAAAAACAGTTTTAAAAACCCCAAAGTGGATATTGCCCAAAAAAGGAAAAAATTTCGAACAAAATTTTTTGGGGCTTTTTTTTTTTCCCGGGTTCCTTGTAAAAAATTAAAAATTTTCAGTTAAAATTGCAGATTGTTGGGAAAAAAATATTATTTTCCCTTTTTACAGCCCAACCCAAAAAAAATTTTTTGAAACACCTGTGGGGTTGATAATTTACTGCACCCCGGATATATTCCTTAAGGGGTGTATTTTCCAATATTGGGTCTTTTTAGGGGTATTTATTACGTTTTTGCACTTAGGGGTCCGCAAACCTGAAATGGCGCCTAAATAAAATCGTAATGAAAAAAAGACCCCGAAGCAGAAGGGGCCCTCCTACCTGAGGCTTGTGGGTTGAGCCAAATAGCGACTAGGGCAACAAAAGGGATATCTCTGAAAACAACGAATTGGGGGAATCAATTTTAAGTTGCATTTTTTTGATCATTCTACCGTGTTCTTGTGAATAAAGAAAAAATTGAAAATCCAAAAAAAAGTGAAATTTTTGAAATTTTACCTCCACTTGCTTAATTCCGTGAAACCTAATGGGGGTTTTAAATTCCAAATTTTGTCTTT
>JAODAL010081868.1:0-11767 GCA_025379985.1 Phyllomedusa bahiana
AAAAATTTATTTGCAGAGTAGGGGGTTATTTTCTGGAGCTAGTGTGTTCCAAAAAGGAGGTTTAAATTGGGCAGTAAAAAGCATCCAAATATCTTCACTGTTGCCTTGCAAATAAGATGTCACATGTGAGATATTGACTTCAGGTCAGAATTTGTTTGCTGTGTTCCTATGTTTTTGGACCAAGCTTCTTAAAATTATACATTGTATACATTTTGCATATTCTGCAAATGTGGGTTATTTCTTTATTTAATTTACAATCTGATCCACTTAGAATTGATACATATATCTTAAAGGGTTATTCCTAGATCAATTTTTCTTGCATTTGCCCTCAAATCATATTTCTGATAACTCCTAATTCCTCCTGTGGTTATTATGACTTTTAGGAACTGCCTCTCTCTAGGATGTTTTTTTTTTTTTTAAATGAAGACCATTCACTACATTGTTTAAAGGGGTTTTACCACAATATAAAATTGTGGCATATTGCTAGGATATGTCATCATTGTCTGATAGGTCCAGGTCCTACTTTTTGGACCTGCACCTATCTCGGGAACAGGCCCCTGAAACTCAAAGCGCAGACTAGACAGCCGGTAGCTTGTGCACAGCTCTCCATTCTGTTCTATGAGAGTTCCAAGCAGAGCTGAACACACCACTCAACTGTACTCAGAACTCCCATAGAACAAAATGGAGAGTAAGGGTATGTTCACATGACGTTTTTCAGATCCGTTTTTTTTATCCGTTTTTCGGAACCAAAACAGATCCAAAAAACGTATCTAACAATGTGCAGTGTGATTTACATTGGTTTCAATGTAAAACACGCATCTCAGTTCAGACGAGTGATGGCTGCTGCGTGTTTACCTGCGTCTTTTCAATGCGTTTTTCGGATCCGTTTTAAGAATTGACATGCCCATAGGAAACAATAGGGTGCGCTTTTGGAGCCCGAAAAACGGATTCAAAAGAGCAACATACTTTTGGGTACGTTTTCATACTAAAAGTGCATCCAAAAAACGTATTGGATTAAAATTTGAAGTGTAATACACTAAATCGGCCGCTAGAGGTCTCATTTGATCTAGAAGAACTGTTTGAACTTTAGTAACCTAATGACCCAATAGAGGGCGCTTCAAGCATTTTACATGTGTTTAATCTTATAAATCGCTTTTTATATGTAATTAATTATATAAAAGCAGTCTTTTATTATAGAATAGGTGTTTATAGAAATTATAGAAGTTTTAAATAATAAATGTATTAATGTTTTAGATAAATAGTTTATTATAGAATGTTGAGTGGTTTTAGTATTATAATTAAACCAGTCAACACTCTATAATAAATTATTTATCTAAAACATTAATAAATTTATTAGTTAAAACTTCTATAATTTCTATAAAAACACATTCTATACTAAAAACTGCTTTAATATAATTCAATACACATAAAAAGCGATTTATAAGATTAAACACATGTAAAATGCTGGAAGCGCCCTCTATTGGGCTTCATCTGAAACACATGTAAAATGCTTTCAGTTATAGGCCCTCTATTGGGGTTCATCTGAAACACATGTAAGATGCTTTCAGTGATAGCGCTCTCTATTGGGCTTCGTATGAAACACATATAAAATGCTTTCAGTTATAGCGCCATCTATTAGGCTTTTGTAGGAAACACATGTAAAATGCTTTGTTATAGCGCCCTCTATTGGGATTCACCTGAAACACATATAAAATTATTTCCGTTTTAGCGCCCTCTATTGGGCTTCATCTGAAACACATGTAAAATGCTTTCAGTTATAGTGCCCTCTATTGGGCTTCAACTGAAACACGTATAAAATTATTTCCGTTTTAGCGCCCTCTATTGGGCTTCATCTGAAACACATGTAAAATGCTTTCCGTTATAGCGCCCTCTATTAGCCTTTGTAGGAAACACATGTAAAATTATTACAGTTATAGCTCCCTCTATTAGGCATCCTCTTATACTACAACTTAAATAAAAATGAAGGTCAGTAGGTTACTAAAGTTCAAAGAGTTCTTTAGATCAAATGAGTCCTCTAGGGGCCGATTTAGTATATTACATACCCTTACTTTACATAACAAAATGTAAGGTAAAGTATATTACTATATTACTTAATATTCTACCATTTCAAACTACAACCTGTATATATATTGAAAAACGGATCCGAAAAACGCATCAAAAATGCATGCAAAATGCATCCAAAAAAGCATCAGCTGCTGCGTTTTTGAATACATTTTTGGGATGCAGTTTTCAATGCGTTTTTCTTCTATTGAAAAACAGATAAAAAAAACGGATCCATAACGTCTTGTGAACATATCCTAACTGCACATGTGCGGCCAGCTCTCCACACTGCGTTGAGTTTCAGGGGCTCGTTCCCGAGATGGGTACCTATCAGACACTGATGGCATTTCCTAGTGATATGCCATAATTTTCTATCATTGTAAAACCCCTTTAAATCTGTAAATAGGCAGCAAATGAATAACATTTTCTTTCCATACTCTTTAAGTCAGTCACACAGTCATTATCTGGCATGAATTTAAAGCTGTCCAATAATCCTGAGTCTTCTTTTCTCCAAGAACTGTGGTAAGTACCTGTACACATCAGTTTGCCAACAGACATTGTTTTAGCTATTGTGTATAGTGACCTTGACGGTCAGCTTCTTCTCAAGCTGAACTGGCTGGTTGCAGAATGCAACAGATTGTAACAAAAGATTAAAGATGCAGTTACGTTGTGGGAAGGAAGGGCCCGTTAAGGACACCACAATTTTTTTTTTAGCACTTGTAGTTATTTCTAAGTTCCTAAGTTTGTGATATCATTTAGCCCTGTGTAATAATGATTCTCAGCTAACCATTATTTGTTGTCTTGCTTATTTATCTGCTAAAATTTCTAGCAGGTGGTGTGTTGCCTCTCTGCAATGTATTGCCTTGACCTGTGTTCACCTTTCGTCTAAAAAGATTTCTAAGTATGGATCATTATGAAGGATGCTTTGTATGTAGTCATTGGACTCCCTTTAAATGCTTGCTGGCTGCTAAACACAGCCTGTTTTATTTTATTTTTTTTCTTTCGTTCATCCTGCAGGGAATGTGGACACAACCGGCTTCATCGCAATCAATATATCATTATTTTGAAGTCTGCATAGCCTACCCTCCCCTTGAGGTGAATTCTGGAATAGTCAACCTGCTATGGGCAGAAGCCATATGCTTTTAATGTCATGTGACTCTGACTTTAAGGCAATGTCCATACTGCACAGGATTACGATCGTATCTCCGGCGCTTTTCGTTTTTTAAAAGCGCCGCAGATACGATCATCAGTGTGGTGCCATAGACGGCAATAGAAAAGACGAGTTGCTGTCTACACAGCTCGTCTTTTCTCTGCCCGTCTTTCGGCAGCGGCGTATTATACAACACGCTGTATAATACGCCGCCGCTTCTCGTCTTCTCGACGTCCCCCATACATTTCTATTGTATGGGGGACATCAGGAAACGAGAAGCGGCGGCGGCTTTTGCACAAAGCGTGACAAAAGCCGCGGTCCTGCATCAGAGAGAGAATGGCCGTTTTTGGGGCCGTTTTTTCTCTGATGCAGTGTAGACATAGCCTAACATAGCTCAGTTTTGTACTGCAAATTGTGCACTGTGTCTACATGAAATGTGCTTAATGCATTGTGCCTCAGGTCATTTCTAAAGCAAAAATTCTGGTGCAAAGCGGTAACTCCCTCCCCAAAGGGGGAACAAAAAAATTTTATTTTTCTCATATTAAACCAGCCCATTTGCATGATAAAATTATTATTTTTCTGGTAGGATGTTTAAAAGCTGAGAAAAAAAGAAAAAAAACCAAGAGCAAAATTACAAAGCCACCCCTTCACCCAACATTACAGTGGGTAGCCATTTTTTTTCCCTTTACCAATCAACATCCCCCTTTCAAACCGGTCTTCTGCCCTTAGACAGTCATGCAGTTTTTTTTACTTACTTGTGTTTTTTTGGGGTTGAAACACTTTTTTGTGCTTCGTAGTTTTTCATAGCAGAAATTTAAAAGGAACCTGCCCAGTGGTTCAGATAGTTTATCTAAAAGCGGGATGTGAAAAAAGAGAGTATTGGGGCTCCAATATATGGGTTATATGATAGAGGAGAGGAGCTGAGCCCCTGTGATATATATTTTAAAATGTAGAGGAGAAAAGCTGAGCTTTTGTGATATAAAGGGTTATTTTATAGAGGGGGAAAAGCTGACCTTTTATAAATGGGGGTTATATGAAGGGGGAAAAGAAACGTGATAAATAATATAAAAGGTTTTTATTGCAAATTTGAAGGGGAAAAACCCAACCTTAAAGGCATCTTGCCCTTTTACTGCCCCACATGGCCCCAAAACCCTTTTTGCGGGTTTGGGAACAATCTGAACTACTTAAACCAAAAAAACCCGAAAAAAGGTACATACACCAAAAAAAATTCCTGTTTGGGAAACCTTCCCATTTGGTAATATGGAAACTCAAATTATTTATCAGGTTTTTTTAAACAACATGTTTAACAAGTAGTTTTTCATTTTTTGCAAACAAACCTTACAAACGACCCCCTTTTAGTGACACCCTAAAACGAATGGGGTTAG
Organism: Phyllomedusa bahiana; assembly: GCA_025379985.1. NCBI lineage: Eukaryota > Metazoa > Chordata > Amphibia > Anura > Hylidae > Phyllomedusa > Phyllomedusa bahiana. The sequence continues at coordinate 4,597 of JAODAL010081868.1, forward strand.
GTAAAAAAAAGAGTTTGACACCCCTAATTTTTTTGGGTTTTTAAAATTACTATAAAATAACCTTTCCTTTAAGGGTCCCATCTGGGTATCCCAACAGTAGAAAAACCCTTAAAAATTTTTGGGGGGAAAAAAATATAGGAGACAAAAATTTATTAATTGAAAGAAAAAAAGGGGGCCCCTTTTGGAAAAAATTTTTTATCCACTTCAACAATAGGGTGTCTTACCAAAAGCAAAAATCCCCCATGGAGTAAGAACCAAAAGGTTTTAAATTTTACTTCCCCTGATTTTCCCCAAATTTTATCTTGGTCCCTTTAAGAAAAAAGCAATGAAATGTGAAATTTATTTATTTATTTTACAAGGTAAAGTTTGGCTTTCCCCAAAAGGGGCCTGGGAAAAAGGGTTGGGTTTAGAAAGGTGAAAAATTTACCGGGGGAAACCCTAGGGTGGGGGAAAAAACCCCGGGCACTTTGTTTTTTATTTTTATAAGATATTTTTTTTTTGGGGGGTTGGGGAAACAAACCCACACCCCAAAAAAGGTTTCCATTTCCACCAGACCCAAAGCAATGGGGATTTCAATGTTTTTAAGTAAAACTTGGGGTAATATTATCATTTTAGCTAATGGGGGTTAGGGGGGTTCGTTTACCCCCTTAGGGAAAGGGGAAAAAGCAAATTTTTCAAAAAAATTCTTAAAGTGCAACCCCATCAAAAAAAAAGTTGGGCAGGTATTTCCCTTTAAAAAGTAAAGCATTAAAACCGATAAAAAAGGGGTCGGTGCGCCTCCATTTTAATGGAAACCCGATTGAAAAGCATAGCACAAATTTAAGGGGGAAAATTTTTTTTTTCCCCTTTTTTTTAAAATGGGCCCCCCTTTTGGGGGGTTTTTAATTTAAAATTTTTTTAAAAAAAAATGAAAGGGGGGTTTTTTTTTAAAAATTAAAAAAAAAATTTTTGGGGGGGTTTTTCCCCGGGGCCCTCCCCGGGGGGGAAAAAAAAAAATTTTAAAAAAACCAAAAAAATTTTTTTTCCCCCAAAAAAAAAAAAAACCCCCCCCAAAAAAAGGGGGGGGGGGGGAAAAAAATTTTTGGGGAAAAAAAACCCCCCCCTTTTTTTTTTGGGGGGGGGTTTTTTTTTTGGGGGGAAAAAGGGGGGTTTTGGGTTTTTAAAAAAACCGGGGGGGTTTTGGGGGTTTTTTTTTAAAGTTTGGGAAAAAAGGGTTGGGGTTTTTTTTTTTTTTTTAATTTTTGGGGGGAAAAAAAAGGGGAATTTTTTTTGGGGGGGGGTTTTTAAAGGGGGAAATTTGGGAAAATTTTTGGGGGGTTATAAAAATTTTTTTAAAAAAAAAAAAAAAATTTTTGGGAAGGGGTTTTTTTTTAAAAAAAAATTTGGGTTTTTTAATTTTAAAAAATTTTTTTTTGTTTTTGGAAAAAAATTTTTTTTTTTAAAATTTTTTCAAAATTAAAATTTTTTCCCCAAAAAAAAAAAAGGCCCAAAAAAGGGGTTTTGGGGAAAAAAAAAATTTTATTTAAAATTTTAAAAATTGGTTTTAAAAAATTTTTTTTTTTGGGGGGGTTTTTTGGGGGGGGTTTTTGGGGGGTTTTTGGGGGGGAAATTTTTTTTTTGGGGGGGTTTTTGGGTTTTTTTGGGGGGGGGGGGGGGGGTTTTTTTTTTAAATTTTTTTTTGGGGAAAAAAAATTTAAAATTAAAAAAAAAAGGGGGAAAAAATTTTTTGGGGTTTTTTTGGGTTTTTTTGTTTTTTTTTTTTTTTTTTTTTTTTTTTTTTTTTGGGGGGGGGGGGGGGGGGGGGGGGGGGGGGTTTTTTTTTTTAAAATTTTTTAAATTTTTGGAAAAAAGGGGTTTTTTTTTTTTTAAAAAAAATTTTTTTTCCAACAAAAAAAATTTTTAAACCCCCCCCGGGCCCCCCTTTTTTCCAAATTTTTGAAAAGGGGTTTAAATTTTTTTTTGGGAACCAAAAAAGTTTTGAACCAAATTTTTAAAAATTTTTCCCAAAGGGAAAAAAACCCCCAAAATTTTTAAATTTTTTTTTTTTTTTTTTTTTTTTTATTTTTCCAAAGAGCACTATTGAAATAAAAGGGGTGCTCTAATTATTTTAGGGGAAACAAAGTGAGTTGAACCTAGACAGACCTAGAACTATTGGTCTAAAACTCACTTTTTTTTCCCTGAAACCAAACATACGCCTCCTAATTTTTCCAGAGCACTACTGAAATGAAAGGGGCGCTCTGATTTTTTCAGGGGCAACAAAGGGATTTTAGACCAAGATAATTTTCAGACAGTGGCCCAAATTTGCATAAGGTAACCAAGACGTAAATTATTTGGTATTTTTTTTTTTTTTTTTTTTTTTTGTAAATTTATGCTGTATTTAAATAATCTAAGTTTAATGGACATACTCCAAATCCAATTTTTTGGAAACCCTGGTTGTTCCTTCCTTAAAAAACATTTGATTAATTTGTCTAAGCCTAAATCTTTAAAGAATAGCTGTTCATGCAATTAGATAGCTTTTTAAAACCATCTGCGTAATTTTAAAGGGGACTTTTGTGGGATCCACTAATTATTAAAAGAATGTGCCTTTTAATAAATAAGTGAATTTTTGGGGGCCCCACTAGGTACCATTGTGCAATGCCTGTACCTTCCCAAAAAGGTTTTCAACTGTATCGTGGTATCACAGCACAAAAAAAAAAAAATGGGACACCAAATTTAAATATTGCTCCAAAAAAAAGAGGCTTACTTGCTGACCCAGGCGGGTCAGAAACCAATTTCCAATAAGATTCAGGCACCACAATTGATATAGGAGAGGCTCCAAGGTGAAAACATAATAGGCGACCACTCACACCCCTTTCCCTAGCGTGAGGGGAGTGGCTATCTTTTTTTGGGGATGTGAGATGTCATAACTTGGTGCACACACAAAACAAGACTGCATCCCAAAGGAGCCACATATTGCAACGTTTTTGCCAGCAGCGGGCTGGGCAAGAGGCTTTAAATGTATTTAAAGACCAAGTTCCTCACTAGGGAGGGGCACCACAAAGGGGAAAATTTATGTGGGACTTTTACAGTGGACTTCTTTTTGACACATCGCAGTCAATAAACTGGATCTATAACCCCTACATCATGATGAGAATGATTAAAGGTTTTTTGCCACAAATAGTTCCTTACTTCTTATCCTCGGGAGAAAATATAAACAAATCAGCGATCAGAACGGCTGCAGGGTGAGAGTGAGGGCGGTGAGCAAGAGCGGGAAGCAGGAGTGTCTAAAAAGTTTTTTCAAGATAACATTACAACAATGACCCCTCTATAAGCAGAAAACCCTCACACACTGCACTTTCCCCCACCCCTTGCAGCTCCTCATGTTCCCTGTCATCAGATAAGAATGCAAAACACAAAAAAAGGCCAGACAGCTCCGTCAGGTCCGGTCAAGAATATAATGGGAAAGACAATGTTTTAAACCTTCACAGGCTTCACTTTTTTTAATCACTAATTTAGAAAAGTGATTAAACCCCCTTTTTTGGAGGATCCCACTCAACATTACATTGTGGCAAAACCCTTTAAACATGACCCCGACGGGTTCTCTGTGTTTTCATAATCAAAGGGGCAGCTTTAAAGGGAGGGACATACACTGACTTGGACATATAAAGTTTTTTGACTTGACTATTTCTAAAAAATTTGGGCCATGGACTCATAAGAAGGCCCACACTTGTGTTTGACAACCCTTTTTCAATAGCAAACTAAAAGTGTACAATAACTGTAAATTATATCTGTAGGCATGAAAGGGGACTCACAGCTTTCTGTGAGAGTCCGGGAAGTATTCACCATATACGCTAAAATTTAATTAAAAATTCTAATCCAACATGGAAAATATTTCTTCTTGAACTTCTTTTTATCCGATGCTGCCCTCAGAAAAGGGACAGAGAACTTAACCCAAGAATTGCTATACAAAAATATAAACTGTAAAAATTTTTTAGCTAAAAAAAACAGATGCACAACCCCACTATTTTTTTATAAGGTTTATAAAAAAGGACCACTTTTTTGTCTCTGTATACCATCAAGGAAACAATAAAGCTTTATCAGCTAATACTTAAATAGGGCTGAATTTTGATGAGAGAAGTTTAAAATTTTTTCTGTGCCCCAAGGATATGGATTAAATATGACACACCCCCTAATCAAATGCTGGCTCCCAAAAACCTCCCTTTCCACAAATTTTTATTCCGTGCATGCCTTCTTCCCCCCCCCTCCACCAAAACCCATTACTTATTCAAGGGTTTGTCAGCAGTGAATTTTTAGCGCCCCCAGAAAAAAATTTTTAGTGTTGCCCCAATTAGCACAACATGACCACGTACCAGCCTCCCTTAATCCTGCTCGCCGAAAGAACATTTTGAAGGGCTGAGGTGGGGGAGACGGAAAAAAAAAATGAAACAGCTTAAGTATTTATTTTGAGAGGAAAGACAGCTCCTATTAACATTTTAACAGCATTTGTGCAACTTTGGGGCGGGGTTTTTGATGCAAATGAGGAGGGAAATTAAAAGTGCCAGGGTTTGTCATTGAGATTGCATCTGGCGGTGTTCCCCCACTTCGCTGTGTCCCATCAAACGATTACTGGAATTAAACCTTTTTTCTCGACTCTCTAGTGCATAATTTTCTTTGTGAATAAAACCATCATCAAAAAAGCACCCAAAAAGCTTTTGCATTTGTCTGGGACATTCCCCAGTTGTGTCAGTACAACCATCATACATTCAAAAAACTGTCATTTTTAATAAGCAGGAAAAAATTTAAAAGAAACAATGCCCATTACAGGGAAAATTAGGCGTTCAATGGTAGATCCTTTTTCTGCAAATTTTCATAATTTTATTTTTTTTTTTTTTTTTTTTGTCCCTCACACCAGAAACTTCAAGCAATTTTCTTCACATTTAAATGATCGCCATTTAAGGCCTACTTAAGGAAAATTAAAAACTTTGCATATTTTAAAATTTTTAAAAAGGAATAAAGAGGGCCCGCGGCTGGACCCCTTTATCGGGGCAACGTTCAACTTCTATTTTGTAGCTCCCCCCCTGGTCCACTTGAGATAAAAACCCCACATTTCAAGCCCCACACAACATTTCACACATGCAAATCAGCTTTCAACATTACAATAAAGTGGGTCTTGATATTTACAAACTAGGGACTCATAACAAAAAAAGGAAAAATTTTGGAAAGAATTTTGAATGTTGTCTTCCCTTTTTTTTATTTTTTTTTTCCTTATTTCATTTTTTTTTTTCAAATAAATGTCCTTTTTTTTAAATATAATATTTTTCTTGTTTCAGTGTAACCACATTGGACTGTTTTTTTTTCCTTCAGATTATTTCCTCTTTTTAATGACAAAATTTTAATACATTAATTTTGTGACAAAAAACCGTCATTTAAACACAATTTTCTTTACCTTAGGACAGAAAGGACTGGCCGCTCGAAAGTACGGGGGAAAGAATATCAAAAACCTAATTTGCTGGGTTTGGCAAAAATTAAAATAGGGTTTATGAAACTGCAAATTACAAGGCAAGGGCTGTGAACAGACTGCTGCCTTTTCTTTTAATTATGAAGCTTCTTGAACACAAATAATTTCATAAAAAAAAAAAAAAATCTTTACCATATTTTTTAAGGTTGGTATTATACCTAGCATATTTGAAAAAAAAAAACAAATTTTTTGGGCTAAATTTAAAACAGTCAAATATTATTAGAAGTCATGGGGGAAAAAAAAAAAAAAAAAATTTACATAGTTGACTTTTCTTCTGGCATTTTTTTCTTACTTTAGGGACATTTTTCCCAAACCAGCATGCTTTAGGGCAGGCAACCTCAAACTCAGCCCTCCGCTGTTGGGAAACACAACCCCATCATGCATTTTTAAAAATCTATAACAGTGGGGGATGAGGGAGATGTAGTTTCCCAACAGCTGGAGGGCCCCCCATTTTTAGGGGCCGCTTAGGTATTTTTTTTTTTATATCTTATTTTTTTTAGGTTTTTTTTCCCACATAGACATTGAAAATTAAATTCCACCATCTAAAATAACCAATATAATAAAAACTACTCTATAGTAATAATAAAAATATAGTACCAAAACCAAAAAAATCACACACAAAGGAATGAATAACCACCAAAAAATTGCATCTTTGAGGCTTTCTTTAGGTAAAACAAAAACAAAAAAAAACACTATGCAAAAACATTAGCATTTTTGGTATTTATGTTTTGGGGTTTGAATACACCAAAAGTTTTATGTGTTTTTTTTTTTTTAAGCACAGTTTTTTTTTTTTTTATCCCAACCGAAAGTCAAAGGAAAAATCCATACCTAGATTATGCTACTTGAAAAAAAAGACATTGCCCCCAAACACTCCAAAAAGAAAGAAAGCCCCCAAAGTACCTCGGCCACCCCAAAAATCTGGTGCAGTGTTATATACAGAAAATACCTTAAAAACAACAAAAAAAAAACCACCTCTATGGGGCACATTTTCTATGGCATTGGGATTCGAAGACAGTGGCTTAAAGGGGGTTTTTTCTCACTACATTGATTCATCTTACCTCAGTCCTTTTTTTTTTGTTTTCATTTTTTAAACAGGGCGTGGTTTACTGGCTTTACTTGGCTACAGCAAAGCCGGGGCTGTAGCTAAAACAACCAGTGCAGGCAGCCTATCGGAGAGTCAAAAAGGCTGAAAAATAAAACCTGGAGTCAATCAGCCCAACAAGAGGGATATCAGGAATAGGTAGGACACTGGGAAAGGACATATATTGCAAATGACTTGATTTTGCAAGACTTAACATTAAAACCCCTTTAACTTTTGACATTTGTATAAAAATCTTTTCCAAAGATTTTTTGGTTATCCCCAGTTTTGTTAACACCATGTTTTGGTACACCATATTGGGGTTCACCTAATTTGCCCAAAATTTTCCTTTAATGTGGTTGGAACATAAACATCGTAAGGGCGGGAGTGTCCACTGGACCACCGCAAGCGATGGTAGTTAAGCACGCCAGGAACGAATCTAATAGCCCCCGTTTTCCCCCAAAAGCCCCCGCAAACGGGGGGACTTGCTGCGGCGTGAGGGACCCCCGGTCGTCCCCCCCCGACGTGACTTCTTGCGGTGGAGCCGAGGTGCAGCGTGGACAGAACGTAGTCCCCAGAATCGTAGTCTTTGGGGC
>JAODAL010081869.1:0-11767 GCA_025379985.1 Phyllomedusa bahiana
ATCTAGAATCTGGCTCTGATCAACTAAGTTCTAAGGACACAGCTAAAAGTAGAGCTGTCTCTGTGAAAAAATAGAATAATTTCGCTGAGCTGTTTGCTGAGCTGTTTGGACAGAGGCAGAGCGCACGTCCTACTGCTATGAGACGCTGACACACACTGATCATGAACAGGAAGGCTGTTCTATGTAAAACGAGGTCATGTGATTTTTCCAGCCAATCGCAACCATACACATCCCAGTCATGACGTCGCACACACATCTCACCCTGCTCTATTCTGTAGCTGATTTGCTGGCCCGCCAAAATGACAGGAAGCGCCGAAAATGGCGCGATATTAATAGATTATGCACAGATTTTAACCAAAATTATCGCGTGATCTAAAAAATCCGATCAACGTAAATACCGTGCCGATTTCATCTTTGTCGATAATAATCACTCAACACTACTTATTACTACAACATAGCAAAAATAGTTAGTGTTAGTGACGAATTAAAAGTGCCATTCACTTATGGTTTAAGGATGGTCTCCAGTTTAGAAAATCTATCAGAAGAAAATCCCTTGACTATAGGCTGATCATAAAGTGTCCCCCACTAGGAGCCTCAGCAATCAGCTGTAGTATCCAGAGAAGCCTAACAGTAAGGGTATGCTCACACAGCATCTTTTAGGAAGTATTTTGGGGCATAATTGTGTTGCAATGCGGCCCAAAGTACATCCTGTAATTATGGTAATCATAGCTCTCATAGAGAGCTATGATTACCTACCGTCTTCAGCGCTGCGTATTGCACGCCAGCAGAAGGAAATTACATGTCGTATACATAGCAGGGATAATGAGAGTGAATTCGGCCTGTCCCCCCGTGCTTTAGAAGATCGTGCTGATCAACGGATTCTTCTAAATACATGGGGCGACATGTATGATTTTTGGTGCTTAGACGTCAATTTTTATGCGCCTTATAATAGTGCAGAATGAGCCTGATTTATTAACCTGGTCTACTGCGGGTCATAAATCAGGCGCATCCTAGGGCAAAGGCGACAATTCTGGCTCAGGTAAACCACTTTTAAAGTGGTTTACCTATTCTAGCAGTAATGCACCTATTTTTGCCGTTCACCCGTTCATAAATGTGTAGCTTCGTACAGTTGTAATATGCCCCGCTTCCCGCATGCGCCCCAATATCAAGCACATTACAACGTTCCACAGGCATTCTGTAATGTGCCTGATACTGGAGTGGGGCTCTTTAAAAATATAGTAAACAGGGCGTTCATATATGTTTCTAATGGCATCTTGCGGTGTGCACAGGTACGTGCTGCAAGACGCCATGTGAACATACCCTGAGGGCGACATGTATGGACGGGGCAGCACTAGTTTTCTGGAGTGCTTTGGGCCAAAAACCTATCGTAGCCCTGTTCTATAGATGTATTAACAGTCGTACAACCAAACCTGGCACCTTCTGCACAAGACACAACACTTACGAATGTGGTTAGTTTCCACGGGATGTCGCACCAGACTCGTACGATTGCACTAAGGTGTGGCGCAAAACATACGAATGCGCCGAAGTTTGGTGCATAACTATCGCACAAATCCATACCAATTTCAAAGTGGTAGGGCTAAGACAAATTCTGCCATAGAACGGGACACATGTATAAAGTCCTGTGAGACACTTACACATACATACTGGCACTTTCTACATTCCTCTTAAGTGCTTTATAACTCGGAAGTCAGTGCCAGTTTTCATATCTGTTGTGCTAAATGGTTAGTTTTTCTACAGCTCCTGCACAGGGATAGTTTAGCATTACATATTCCCCATTTAATAAAATGGGTGGTCTGTGTAATGCTGGACAGGACAGATCCTCCAGAGCGAAAGATGCTCTTTATAACTGCTTTATAGCTGCTCCCCAATCAAGAGATGAGGATCCTGAAGAGGAGACACTTTCTACTAGATCTGAATTCCCTCACAGGGTACAAGAAAATGGGTTTTCTAAAGTAGACAATCACTTTTTGAATTTGTGAGAAATGTGGATTATAATGAAAGGAATGCTTTCAGACTTATTCAATAGCAACAATTTTCTTGCCAAAGATGCTGGATTTCATTGGATCGAACATGTATATTCCTTGTTGAGATAATGCATTATAAACCCATTTTTCTTGGAAAGATCATTGAAACTAGCAACCTAAATAATTAAATATGATAAACCTGGCTTAGACATTGATTTCTTTGATGTAATTGAACAGTCTTGAATATGGGCATGTTCATATGAGCATGTTACCGCCTGTAGAGAATGTACACTCATACAATGCACCTGATGGAGCAGCAGGAGCTCGCTGCTGGAAAATCACTATTTCTTTTTAATGCCTGTCAGCATCTTCTGCGCCATGCACTGTACTATAGACTCATCAGGTGCTGTACATTGTATTAATATTTGACTTCTCTACACTTGTAAAAGGGGCCAAGTTGTAAGTGAGATGCTATTAACCCCTGAGAGCTGATGATAATTTGAGGAGATGGCACAGCAATAGCTCAGGTGGACACAGCCTTTGCAGATGAACACAGGAAGACTTAATACAAAATAATGTAGAAACCACGGCACTCCATTAGTGAGTTTGAGAAAACATGCAAAAGTCTTTATTTATATCCAGGTAATAGATTACAGAGCAAGTCTCCGAAAATTGATAAGCATCCAAATGAAATAGGAGTTTTTCAGACTAGTCCGGATTATCTAGTTTGGAAAATTTTATTTCATTTATACACTTATCAATTTTGGAGACTTGCACTGCACCTGGATGAAAATAAATACTTTTGCACTTTTTCTCAAACTCAATAAAGGACTGCTGTGTTTTCTACATTGTTCGGTTATGGATTGGTAATCCTTTCTTGGAGCAAACACCGCTCAAATTGCAGTGAAAGGGTATGTTCACATACAGTACGCGCCGCAATACGCCAGGTTTTTTGGGAATCGCACTGATCAGAGCGTATTCCCGAAGTGGGGGGTGTGGGGGGGGACGGTAGCCCGCCGGACCCATTGATATGTATTACTAATAGCGCGTATTCGGCGCGAAAAATCTACATGTCACTACTTTCCCTGCGCGTACGTTACAATCAGATTGTACGCGCGAGGGGGGGGGGGGGAGGCGTAATCCATAGTTCTCTATGAGAGCTATGGATTACCGTAATTGTGGTGCGCAACTTGCCTGTATTAAGCGCGATACGTGCCGAAATACACAGAGAAATGCGCGCCAAAATAAGCCGTGCGAACATACCCTTACACTATTCCTGCATCTGTTATTACAAAGGGGCACTGAAATTTGGTGGCTACAATAAACACACCAAAAGACAAGGGGGGGCTCCCTCTGTCTTTAGTAAAAAAGGTTCAATCTACAGAGTCGACAAGCCGTCTTTATCACAGGAACTGTGAATCTATGGAATAGCCGCCTCTGTAGCTGAATGCAGCAGGAACAGGTGACGGCTTCAAGAAAGGCTTAGAAAATTACAACCAAATAATATTAACACGTATGAAGACATAAAAATCTTTTTAGAATGTAGACCTAGTCTGACTGTAACTTGGGATAAGTAGTAAAATATTATTTTTCGGGCAGATTGGTTCAACACCTGTAGGTTCGATTTTCAAAATAATTTCAGAAAAACAAAATTCTAAAGTTACCCATACCCCTCCCTTTTTTCTCATCTTCTTCCCACCCATGGTTGAAAATGATGGACGCAGCTCTTTTTTCAACCGTACTATGTAACCTATATATATTCTATATTCTAAAAGGCTCATATATATTCTAAAAGGCTCATGCAAAATCAGCTAGGACTCTGCAGCTCCAACTATTAGATGTAGTGTTTTTCAGTTCACATCCAACTCACTGAGCCTTGCAATGTAAATAGGATTAGAGCAAAGCAGATCTTTCTACACACAAAGTTGTTTGGAGGTGTTTAAATAGTAATCTTTTATCATACAGACCACTTCTGGTCCAGCAAGGGGCTTCCTTTTATAGAACATCTTTTAAACGGTATTGCATGCAGCAGTCTCTTAAAAGCAGGGTTAACTCTCTAAACATAGGGCCCTGGCACAATTTAGTAGCGGCCCTTTTTAATCTTCCTCATACGCTGATCAGCTATCACTTCAAAAATAGTGTGTACTATATGTACTTTGAAGCTATGCAGTACCATACACAGTGAGCTGCACTATGATTTTACACCATCCTGCCATAGGCAGAATTATTTTTTATAGCAATTTGTGATACAGAAGACCTGATGGCTAGAGCCCCCTATGGACATCATTGAGTCCTGGAAACCCATGTTCATCAGTTCTCCTTTTTTGGACCACCTTTGGAAGGTATCAACCCTATCTGACCTGCTGTTTTGGCGATGCTTTTAACCAGTTATCTATTCATCACAATTTGGACTTGTCTAGGTTACCCAGATTCTAACGCTTGTTCATTTCACATCATCTTCAAGAACTGACAGTTCACGTGTGGCCTAATACATCTTATCCCTTAACCACTGTATTTGATCTTGGAGCGCACCAGATTTTTTCTTATAGAAAAAGACCATTTGCATAAAATAGGCAGAACAAGGAGGTACAGTATGGGCCCACAGCAGTTTATGTGTGCCACTATGGGGCGGAACTACCGCCATAGCAGTCGTAGGGACTGCCACAAGGCCCACTGCCACAGGAAGCCAGCATATCCTGCCTCAGAATGCAAGACCCTCTGTCCCAAATGTTCAGAAACAGTGACTGCGCAGCCTTTACAAAGCAGAGCGCTGTTGGTGCTCTCTTCTTGTAATCAGCCTGGTAAGCCTAAGGCCTTAGGGCTTAAGTGTACCAGGTGTTAGCCGCTAGTGCTGACGTTTACCAGCGCAATGTCATATCATCGCGCTGCCCACATCGGGCTTCACAGGGAGAGACCAGCCTAACGCTGCTGGCATAGTGAGAACTGGAGAGAGGTGAATTAATTATTTTTCTCTTTTATTTATTAATGGTAGCCTACCTATCTATGTGAGGCCCACCTATACCCTACCTACCTGGGGCTCACCTACAGCCTACCTATATGGGTCTAACTACAGCCTACCTAACTAGCTACTTGCAGTACACCTACAGCCTACCTACCTATGTGGGGCCCACCTACAGCCTACCTAACTAGCTACCTGGGGGCCTACCAACTGCCTACCTACCTTCCTGCGACCCACCTACAGCCATCCTACCTAGTTATCTAGTACCCACTTATAGCCTAGCTACCTGGGGCCCATTACATACCTTGGTACCTGGGGCCCACCTATCTAACTAGCTACCTGGGGCCCACCTACCTACCTGGTGCCCAACTATTGCCTACTGCCTTACAGCCTGCTTACAGCCTGCCTACCTAACTGTAACCTATCTACCTACCTATAGGTTACATACTTATCTGGGGCCTAACTACTACCTACCAACCTACCCATGGCCAATCTACCTACCAATGGCATACCTACCTACCTAGGGTCTATCTAGTGCCTACTTACCTTCCTGGGCCTGTACTGCTGACTACCTACCTACCTGGGGCCTATCTACTGCCTACCAACCTAAGGCCTTCCAACCTACCTTGGAACTACCAACCTATCTAACGGTCTACCTAGCTACCTCGGGGCCCTGCCTACCTACCTATTCACATGAATCTGAGGGGTACATGCCATAGCTGTAGCACAATTTCAAGGGGATTACTCCTCTGTTCCTCCCCATCTCTAGGAGACTGTGCATCTAAGCTAAAGCCTGTACCCCTTTTCCCACCCCTGGGTACTTTGTACAAAGGTGGGGGACAGTAATGGAGATGCTGGAAAAGTGAGGATGCATGGCCTTTGGGACCCAGTTAGCCTCTAGTCTGGCCCAATACCCCAATTTGTGAAGGTGTCCTGGTGTCCTGTCTGGAAGGTATTAGATGCAGGGGACTGTATTTGCTAGGGAATCGCTGTTCCTGGATGGCTAGGTGGCTGTGACTGTTTTTTGAGGAGAACTGTGATTGCAAGAAACCCTCTCCTGTGTGTGTGTAACATCTTGCCTGGTTGAGTAAAGAAGGCCTCTGCTGACTGAAAACGTTAGTCTGTCGTCTCCTGCCTGTAATTCTGCACTGCACATCAAGGGCACCTCACTCACCATCTAACAAGGGCAGTTGAGGGAGAGACCACTGCCAGAGTGTGCCCTGGGGAACTACTACCACCATCATCACCTTAAGTGCAGGCCCCTCTCTTCACTGGTGCCGGGTGCTGGACAAGCACGAGAGGTGTGAGTAGCGAGGTACTAGACACCGTGACAAGGTGAAGGGCCAGGGGCCTTCAGCTAACCGCATCTGCCTCCCACCATACACTTTGGTCTCACCACATAATAAGTAATCACTCAACACAGATCTGTAATACAGCCATGTGGATGAGGACTTACATAGGTTTAAGAACTGAAGATTTGACATTTCATCCTGTTCTAGTTGGCCACGTCTAGAACAAAACTTAAAGGGGTGTCTCAATCCAGACATCATTGGCATGTCAATAGGATATGCCATGAATTTTAGATAGGTGCCGATCCCACCTCTGAGATCCACATCTATCTCATGAATGAGCCCCTGAAACTCCCCTTTCTCAATCTGCTATAAACATCTATGATAGATAAACCAATTTAATTAAATGATTGTAACTTAAAACACTTCAGTTCTCCTTTTAGGCTGTGTTCACATGTTGATGTTTTTCTATCATTGAAGTGTGTTTAAAACCTGTATCAAAAATGTGTGAGATAAATTACGTGTTTTGGTAATTAATTTCAAATTGGGATATCAAAATGAAATTTGTATTGAATTTTAGTTCAATCAAAAAGGCAGGAATTTTTACCATGTTTTTCTGCGTTTTTTTTAACGGATCACAACTGCAAAGGAAAAATTGCAGCGTGCGAACCCAGCCTTGATTAATTCCTTATCAGATTTAAGTCACATTTAATGCCATGTGTTTTTTGAACAACTACAAATATTTTTTCAGTATGTGTTTTTTTAACACATACTCAACATTCGAACTCAGCCTTATTCTACATGTAATATTCCACATATTATTAAGGGTTAAGTGATAAGACTAGGTTCTGTCCATGTGATGGATTGCTCCACATGCTGCCTTATAAAAACTGCTTCCACAATGGTTTCTGTACTGCACTGTACCACATGGAGTCCTGTGGTTTCTCATATAGTTTCTAGGACTTCTATTGCTCCATCCAGGTCTATTGACTTGGAATTGATTAAATCAGGTGACTTAATGTGACACTGATTGCAAGTATCTGCTGCAGTACTTAGAACGGATTGCGAAGGTTGTTATCCATTGGTTAGAAATGTATTAAAATGTGGCTTCAACACATTAGGAAAAAAATGTAAGGCTGAGTTCACACATCAAGGTTTTCTTGTGGCTGTATAACAATCGCATGTGACAAAAATGCATGCGTTTTTATAACTAACTCAAATCTGGAACACCTAAGTGAAATCCTTATCAAATTTGAGTTATAAAAATGCATGTATTTAGCCGCACTGATTTTATATGCATCTTAACTGCAAAAAAGGACCTCAAAATGGGTACCTTGCCCAAGGCCAGGTTGGGCACTTTGGTAAACAAGGCAAATGGCGCTCTGCCCGCCCTGCCTCCTTCCTTCCTCGCGCCCAGGAATTTTAAATGCCTAAACCTGGCCTGGCTCATGGTTCCTGCAGCTGTGCCTTTCCCTGTCAGGTGAAATAGGAATTAAATCACAATTCTGGCATCTGTTTTTGGAGGTTTTCATAGTGTATAACTAACGTGTATGGAGTAGACTTGGCTCATAACGATGCTTCATACCTTCTTGCGCCACCTTCCTCAGAGGCAGGAGATAGCTCCCTAGGCTGTCAACTTCTTCTTCCAATCCATTATCCTGGCCCTGCTAAGTACCACCGGGTCCCAGCAGAAATTCTCAGAGGGACATGCAACTAAGATCTTGATGCTAGATACCACAAGACACCTTTAGAGGTCTTGTAGAGTCTATGGGCTAAATGTATGAAATTTGGTGCTTAAACGTCAAATTTTCTGTGCATTATAATAGCGTAGAATGCACCTGATTTATGAACCCGCTCTACAGCGGGTCATTAATCAGGCGCATTCTAGCGCTAGGATAACATTTCTGGCTCAGGTATACCACTTTCGCTTGATAATGGCCTTCGGGAGACATTTCAGTGAAGCAGCCCCGTTCATACATGTCCCCCTATGTCTCCACATGTCAGAGCTGTCTTGGCTACACAGGGTGGATCTTTACAACTGGTGGATAGCTTTGAATGTTATTGCTGATTGATGTATAGTTTGGGGACTCTGATGTATTTGTTGGATTAGATAGTTGAATGTATAAGTGACTTTGGTGAGGGTACATTCCTGCAGGTATATAAGTTTATATGTCTCACTGATATAGTTGTCACTTGATATGACTATATATATATACAGTACAGGGACATTTAGCCATTTCATTTCCTGTGATGTCATGGTGGTGTACAGAGCACATTAAAAACTTGCATTTGAGGAACCAGTACAAAGAACCATTGGTTCTGGTATGTTAGATGACCTTATTAGGTCCATTTTGCTAAAAATTAAAATTTGCCTAGGGTTTCACTTTAAATCTTCTACTTATCAACTACTGTAGTTTAGTACTACAATACTATATGTACATATAAATAGTAGGACCAATGCTTGTTTTAGACTGGTTCCTCAAATACAAGTCTTAAATGTGCTCTGTACAGTACTGGTCCATGACAACAAAGGAAAAGCAATAAATGTTACTCTGCTGAATGCAAGAAAATACAGCCAAATGGAGGATAAAGCTCTCAGTGTAACTAGTATTAGTCTAAAGTGAATGCATGGAGTGGAGAGATGAGGTACAACTAAATTTCATGTTAATGGTGTCTATATTGGGTATGGTTTTCAGACTGTCCAGTTTTTTACATAAGGTTGTGTTCATATGGCGAAAAAACGACTGCATAATTAAGCTCTGTATTTTGTACCAAAACAGGATTCAATCTTTCACAGGAAATCAGGAAAACCTTCCTTTTCAAAAAAACACCTCCGGGAAATGTTCTACTTCTTTGTTCTGATAGGACTAATAAAGTTCTTGCCACAAAATACACAAGATATATGGATCTCCTACAGAGCTGTATTGTGGCCGCCTGAATACAGCCTAACAATGTGTGGAAGTGCATATAAAATGCATTTCTCCATCAAACACAATTGTAAAGTGAATTCCACTTATGATGAACAAAAATAACCACCTCTGAGATTAGTAATGTTCACTCTCCATGATTTCATTACTGTAGTCAAGCCTCAGCAAGTTTTCTGTTGATACTTTTAAGGCTACAGCACATATTGCAATTATATAGCCTAGTTGAAATGGACTGAAGAAATCATTAAGAAAGGAGTAACGTCTGAATAACTTAGAAATTGTTTGAGAGCCAATGAATTCTGCACTGGCCCTGGTCACTTCATTACTTTAAAAGAGAAAACTTAAATACACCATTGGGAAATCAATGAAAAGGGAAATGTAGGAATTCTGGTACTAAGTCATCTCAATAGCAGTGCTCAGTGCCAGGAAGGTGCAATAAAGGCTAATCCAATATTTTAGGCGTGGAAGGGAAATGAATGTTTTATGAATAGTCACATTAACCTACATATTGACTAGGGTGTTTGCTTTTTGGATCTGTAAAGGCACAAAAGAAGTACAGAAAGTTTATGGACAGCATGGTGGGCTTTTAAAGGGTAAAAAATTCACAATGTTCTTGTGTTCCCACTGGTGCCCCATGACTCATGGATAAGAAGATAAACTTTGGCTATGTCCCTCAACCTGATAAATCCCATCACTTTCTAATAATAACACTACACAGTAATTTTTGATGAAAAAACCATAGCAGCAATTTATTGACACATAATACAGTGAACATTCCAAAATTCTATTCAGGCATAAAATGTACATCCTGTAACCAAACCAACCGTTCACTAAAATGGGACCAGGTTCTTGAAGGCAACGATAGCACCATTTTCCACCATTCCATTTATCATGCCACACCTTTAACCCATAGCTACACTCACCGACTCAATGACACTAAACATAAACATATTCCTGAGTATGTTACCCAGGAACCTGATGTTCAACCATTTTTTCCAAACTGTGGATGCTCCTGGTTCTCTGTGAACTGCAAATTCTCTATTTATCGCCTCCAGGGACAGTCGCCAGTAAGTGGTCACTGACTCTTGTCTGTAGGGTAAAATGATTTCCCCACTGACAAGAGCCTGTGACCACTTACTAGTGACTGTCCCGCCAAACCTGGTACACGATTTCAAGGCCATTCTCCAGTTCAAGGCACCACAAATCAATCCCAATAACATTAAGGTGGACACTTTCCTCTTTCAAATATATACCAAAACCTCTAAATTAAAATTCTAATGCTGAACCACCAACCCACTATTCTACTTAACAAAACACCCCACCTCTTTATTAACTTTCGCTTGTGTTAACTTTTTCCACTGACCTGGCCTCTATCCAAATCTTTCTGGCCACTATATCAGACCAGACCACCAAAACATCTGGACAACAAGACCATAAGTGTAAGAAGTCCCTCTTCACATCCCAAAACAGATCCCTGAATAGTCGCAATGACAAGTCATTACCCCGATATGAATCAGCAAAATATTTGGATTATGATCCATCCAGCATAAAATTGCAAGACTGAGAGAAAACAACTCCAAAGCTTACTGTCACGCCACTAAGCTCATGGTCGCTTGCGACTTACCTTTCACCCTACATTTACCATGTGGTTTTTCCTTGTTTTGCCATGTTGTATGCACCATGCTGCTGCCTCAGATCCTCTTGGCTACTATGGGAGGTGAGGCCACATCCTGCTGTTATTTAAGTAGGTTCATCTGGTTGTGGCTTCCTTAGCCAATTCTGTTCCACCAGGTGTTTTATTGAGCAGTCTCTCCCACACCTCTGTGCTTATCCTTGCTTAGCATGTGTGCTGTGCTTTGTTATTGTTCAGTCCGCCTGTGTCCTGTTTTATGGTCCATCCTGTGTTTCTAGTCTATGTTCCTGTGATGTTTGCCTTGGCTCTTGTCTGTCTGGTCTGTGTTCTGTTGGGTTCTTGTCTGTCTGTCTGGTTCCTTGCTGTGGTACAAGTCCGGTCCTGCTCCTAGCCTGTGTTCCTGCTTTAGTCCTAGTTCATGTTCGGAGCCTTGTCCCTAGTTCTATGTCTAGTTTCTGTTCCTGTTTGTGTCCCTTTTCTGTGTATTCAGTGCCCTGTTTGTCTGGTGTCCTTAGTCTGTGTGTTTTGGCCTTGTCCATCCTGTCCATGTAGTCCTGTGTCTTCTTGTTACAGTACCTGGCACATCTCCTGGCCCCTTGTCTTCCGTTTTGGTCCTCTGTATTACCTGTAGTTGGCGTTTTTGACCTGTCCTGGTCAGCTGCCACTGCCGGGGACTGCTCTGGGGTAGTCACATAATCTCCAAAAAATTGGGAATCTCGCAAGAGAACAAAGAGTGATTTTTGATCACTATATTTACTATTTTGCCATAGGCAAACTTAAACTCTATCAGTTCTCTATCTGTTAAACACTAAAAAACCCTAACTTTTATTATATTTAACTCTTAACCTCTATACACACTTTTAAAAACCCGATCTCTAAACCTCATCATTTAACCCTTTTTTGCTTCTGAGAGAGGGATAAAATCCCTTTTAAAATTTTAAGTTGGTGGAACCCCCCTACTAACAGGGGGGCCT
>JAODAL010081870.1:0-11767 GCA_025379985.1 Phyllomedusa bahiana
CCCCCAAAAAAGGGAAAAAACGATTCTTGCGCCAAAATCCGTTATAAAAAAGCATTTTAACGTCAGAAGCAAGAGAACTAAAATTAGCAGAAAATCTTGAATTGTGAAAAAATCGTCAGCGACAAAAGCACGATCACTTTATTAGGAACGAGGACACGTCGCCCACCTGTCTGCCTCTTCTCTGGCAGCCCTGCTGGAGCACAGAGGGGCTGGACATTCAGTAGCTGCCCCTCTGGGCTCCACAATCATGGCTGCCTGCTCCCTGCAGACAATAGAGCATGCTGAGCTCACAGCAGGGGGGCTCTCACTGAAGTTAACCAGATGGGAATCGTTTGCAGTCTCTTACCTGCAGTAATCACTTTATGGCAGCTTCCTGAGTGTCCTGCAACTCACACAGCAGAGAACTATCTCTGAAGGGGGGAAGGGCTCCTACACACAGGAATCTCTATAGCTCTCTTTACAGACTCACAATCAAAATTACAGCAAAAGAGGATAAAAAGATGATAGAAAACACACGCATTACTGCAAAAAAAATAAATAAATTGCGACACAATCCCTTTAATGGCAGCTGCCTAACAGTTTGGGCATCCATGGAAACATTCAAGGCTCTACTCTTCGAATAGTTAACCTTAAAGTTACTAAGTTCCCCGAAGCTTTCTATTACCGGCATCAGGGCAGGAAGAGACACTAGCGGGCGAGTGATATACAAAAGTAAGTCATCGGCAAATGGCGCACACTTGTACTGCGATCCCTTAATGGCGATCCGCTCAATATCCTCCGATGCCCTGATCGCCTGCAGTAGGTACTCCATGGCTATAACATAGAGGAGAGGGGAAAGGGGACATCCCTGTCTGGTTCCATTTCGGATTTCTAGGGGCTCAGACAGTGACCCATTTACCCTAATTTGAGCCGACGGGCATCATAAAGGGCAAATATTTTCTGTCTCATCAGGGGGCCTACTCCGGCGCCCGACAGCGCAGACTCCAGAAAGCCCCAGTCCACCCTGTCGAACACTTTTTCAGCGTCCAAGGATAAAAGCATCAAAGGGACCCGCCGCCGCTGGGCATAATGAATAATGGAAAAAGTTTTTAGGGTCTTATTATTATTATTATTATTATCGTTTATTTTGGAGCGCCCTTGATTCCAGGGCGCTGTACATTTCAGGCGGGTACATAAATAACATTGGTCAAACAATTACAAAGTGACAATAAGTGACTAACAACTGGTACAGAGGGAAAGAGGTCCCTGCCCGCGAGGGCTTACAATTTACAGGGGAGGGGTGAAGAGACAGAAGGTGAGGGGCAGACATGTTTGTGGGGCGGAGGAGTGCAACACGGTTAATGTTGGTTATAGGCAATCCTGAAGAGGTAGGTTTTCAGGTTACGTTTGAAGCCGGTGAGAGAGGGGGAGAGTCTGATGTGTTTGGGCAGTGAGTTCCAGAGTGTTGGGGAAGCACGAGAAGTCTTGGAGACGGTTTATGTGAGGAGTGATAAAGTGAGAGCAGAGGAGAAGGTCCTGTGAGGGGCGGAGGTTGCGTGAGGGGAGGTATTTAGAGATTAAGGCAGAGATGTATGGAGGGGAGAGGTCATGGAGAGCCTTGTAGGTCAAGGTTGCTAGCTTGAACTGGATTCTCTGGGCAATGGACGGCCAGTGTAGGGATAGGCAGAGGGGAGAGGCAGAGTAGTAGTGAGAGAGGTTAATTAGATGAGTATCAGAGTTAAGTATGGTTTGGAGGGGAGCGAGGTGCTAGCTGGGAGGCCACAGAGGAGGATGTTGCAGTAGTCAAGGCGTGAGATGACGAGGGCATGGACCAGCATTTTTGTGCTTTCAGAGTTAAGAAATGAGCGGATTATCCCTAGCTTCCCTTGTGGGGACGAATCCCACCTGATCTAAGTGAATGATATCAGGCAGAACCTCAGAGAGCCTAATCGCCAGGAGTTTTGCATATAGTTTCGTGTCCGTGTTGAGCAAGGAGATGGGGCTATAGCTTGAGCACAATAAAGGGTCCTTATCTGGCTTGGGGATCACCGTGATTACCGTCCTTAAGAAAGCCGGAGGAAAGGGTTGTTCCTGCGAGATCACGTTAAAAGAGGCCAGCAATGGCTCCGATAGCTCAGTCTTTAACAGTTTATAAAACTTAGCTGTAAACCCTCAGGCCAGGGCTTTTCCCCATTGGCAAACTGGCAATCGCCTGATGCAGCTCCGCCTCCGAGAATGGAGATTCCAACTCCTGGAGTCTATCACGCGGAACACTCCTGGGAGCAAACTTATCCACAAACTCCCTCAACACAGACGGGTCCCCCCGCTGCCGCGGGATGTTATACAGTTTACTATAAAAGCTCCGAAAACAGCTCAAAATATTGGGGGTTAGGTGCGTGATGGCCCCTCTGCTATCTTTAATAGAGGGGATATATAGAGCTGCCCTCCTGTCCCTAAGAGCCCTCGCCAACATCCTACTTGGCTTATTGCTCCACATATAATATGAGCCGGCACAAATTTGCTTGTACCTAGCCGATTTCTTATCAAGGAGCAGCCGAATTTCAGTCTGATTTGCAACAGGTCACAAAGGTCAGTCTCATCCAGAGAGGATTTGTTTCCGCTCTCCAGAGTGGTAAGCTTAGTTAAAAGGGTCGCAAGCTTGGCCGCCGCTTCCCTCCTAAGTCTGGCGCCGTGTTTAATAAGAGTCCCCCGTGCCACGCACTTAAGCGACTCCCACTTGTACTGACTGGGGGTTGGGTCATTTTCATGATCCTTGACAAATTTTTAATCTTTTTTAAAGATCGCAGCAAACCGAGTCATTTAGAAGCGATTCATTAACCCTCCACAGAACGTTTTCCCTAGTCGGTTCGGCGAGATAGCTCACAATTACTGGTGCGTGCCCGAAAGAAGTATGTTACCAATACTGCCCCTGAAACCCGGGGGAGGGGGCATGTTGTAAAAAGATGTAGTTATAGGGGAATAGCTCTTTGCGGATGGGAGAGAATGATTAAACCCTTTTACGTTGGGGTTCAGACCCCTACTCACAAAATTTATTTTGGGGCAGGATCTACGTATTTTGTTTAATTTTTTAAAGGAGATAAAAGGACTCCCCTTTCGTGGAAATCGCCCTCGGCTGATGTAAATTAAAATCTCCGAGAGAATTACCCCTGCCCTGGGCAAACCCCGTTACTCATCGGGCAGAGGGGGGGGGAAGGAGCGCCATTTTTTTGGGGCAAAATAATTGCAAGGGTGTATGCTAACCCCCCAATTGCCACTTAACAAAAATATAGGGATACCATCCTTTTTAAACACTGCACGGGTTCGGAAATTTTTTTTAAAAAGAACAGCCACTCCCTTATTTTATTGATGGGGTTGCACTGTACCCCTTTGCGGGGTAATATTTTTTCCTAAAAGAGTGAAATTTTGCCCTGAAAAGGGATATGCGTCTCCTGCAGGCAGGGACCCGTTTTCTGTTGTGCATGAGTAGAGAACAAGTGTTTTTCGGAATTTTTAAACCCCCTTAAAAATTAAGGGGGGATATTGTAACGTCCCCATCGTAATGGGCTTACATTACTTTGTCTCCCGCGGATGAAGTAGGGCTCACCTCGGTGAGTCCGAGAATCCAAAAACACTCCAAGCACACCATAACTTAAAAAAAACAAAACAAAAACCCACCCAACGGGAAACTATAGGTAGGAAAAGCAATCTAAAACCGCGAAACCTTTGCTGATTAACGGGGACGGGGTGCCGCGTCTCCACCATTGGGGTAGATCAAACCACCTAGAAACAGGGGTTTCTGATGTGACCTTGAGGCTGGGGCACAGAGACAGCGCAGCCCAAATTCCCGGATTTAAGAATATATTTAAAAGGTCGAACCAAATACTGAACGGCAGTGCGCAACCCCTAAAATCGTTATTACATCTAAGGGGCACATTAAAATTTTACTAACACATATTCTAAGGCGTTAAATGGAAAACCCCCTAGGGGAGCATCTAGCAAAACATAACTCCCTATAAGGACAGAAACCGCATAATAAGGACCTAATGCAATAGCAACAGATTTTAAAGCAAGACAGGAAAAAACATCCCACATCTCTTGAGGCATATGTTAACCTGGGGGAGTCGTCCCAAAATAAGCCAGCCCTCTTTTAACGGCGGATCCACCCTTCCACCCTAGCCCTATTTTCGGGTTTTTCTGGGGGGGGAAACTCCTGGGGTTTCAAAGACCCGGACGGCTTCTCTCTATTTGGGCAAAATTCCCCAACGGGCTACCAGGTCACGGAGGGCTAGATGTCCCCCAATCGGGGCAGAGACACTATGGCAATTTCAATGCCTTGGTGAAGCTTGGCAGGTCCCCGGGGCAACCGAAGATACAGTCCCTTCCTCTTCTCACCTGTAAAAAAAAAGGGTCCCCCAGCATAAGGTATCTTGCCTCCTCGGGGGCCGCTACAAGTGCCAGTTGCGCCCGAAGACGAGTGTGGGGGCGGGAAAGGTCTAGAGCCCTCAAACATGATATTTGACGCATTTCGTGCTTTCCTCATTGGCTCTTCCTTTGTGGCATAATAGTGTATCCTGCAAATTACATCCATAGGTTTAGTGTCATCTTGGCTCGGAGGACACAATGCTCTGTGAGCACGATCCAACTCTATTCTGTTCTCCCTCTGCCCCAAAAAGGGTTTTTAAGATCTTAGTAAGAATTTAGCAAGACCCTGTGTTGTCGGGCTCTGGGAGGCCCGCACCCCAACATTTTTCCTTCTATTCCCGTTCCCAAATCAATTTGGGGCTCTATCCACAGAAAGCTCGCACTGTTTCTTTTTAACAGAGGGCTCAGCTCCGCAACTGTGTCCTGACTGTGGCCCAAATGTCTCCAGACTCTGCACCCCAGTTTGTATAGCTAAACGTCCTCCCTTTTCAGCATTCAGGTACGCGCAGGCGCTCCGATTCTTGTGACAGCGCAAACCAGGGCCTTTTGTTGGATGAGCTTAAAAGTGCCTGCACTCAGGGTGTCCCTGCAAACTCTCATAGCCCGACCGTGGCACTAGAACATGGACAGCACCCATGTCCCCTGGGAGAAGAGCAGGGGGAGACCCGCGCCCTATCTATAATTTGGGTGAGGAGGTTTAGTCCCCCAAAAAAGGCCATCCCTAAGCGGAGCGTGCCACGCAGCAGGGAAAAGTTGACACTGGGGCCTTAGCAGTTAAGGGGGGAACCCCCATCGCTTGTTGATGCCCCGACATGGCGCATCAGGGGGATATCTGGGGGCCCTTATTTTCTCCCGGGCGGCAGTGGTGGGGGTTTATCCCACTCTGGGGGGAGAAATAGGGGCCTTTTAGTGAGCCCCTCCCCCCTTTCCCCCTACCACTGACCCACTCCTCTGGCCTCCTGTCTGAGCCCGCTCTACGGTCATGGCCAGCTTCCCTGCCGCTCCCTTACCCCCCCTCTGCCCCCGGGTTTGGGCCTCAGTCCTTTGGGGGCCCCCCTGGGTTGAGCGGGGAGCTCCGGGTCTTCCCCCGCATCACCGGAGTCCGGGGCCCACTCTCCGCCGAACCAGCTCGCGCTCCTCCTCTTCGAGCCGTGCGGTCTCCGGCACGCTCCAGCTCCGGCAAGAGCAACTGACAGTCCTCCTGTCTCCTCGGACGCGCCACTTCTCTTGGCTCCGCTCGCTGGTCTCTGCGCCTGCCGCCCTTGCAGTATGCCCGGGGGAATCCCCGTGACGTTGCGCCGGCAAGATGGGGCCCCCTCCGGGGATAGGGGGCAGACTCACTTGCGATTGCAAGCCCGCCAGTGGGGAAAAAATAATTTGAGATGCAGGCATCTGGTGCCCGGGGGGGTTCTGCAGCCTTGGGGGTCTTCTTTTTCCTTTTTGGGGGCCCTAGGCCTTTGCGGTGGTCGAAAGTCCGGTTGGGCCCAGCGGGTCCCACTCCAGCTGCTGCTCTCTACATGCCAAACCCCCCCCCCCCCCCCCTCCGACGCTTATTTTCTTTGTAATAAAAGGGAACTTGTTGGTTGTATCCTGGGGCACCTGGTCTAAAGGTTGGATCTTGAGTTTAGAGAAGTCCTGATTGAGGCATTCTCTGGAGTGTCTGGCCACGCTTTGTTTTATGTCCCCTTTTTTTACACAGGCGAGGTGTCGATTAACAGTATGTTCAATGGTGGGGTGGTCCTGTCAAGATACTGGAGTTTACATTCACACTTGATTACATAAATTACATAAATTACTTTTACACGTCATATTATATTTTATATTGTACGTAATGTTAGTATTAGTTGAGGTGATGTCAGGTGCAGAGACCAGAGAAGGCCAACACAAACATGTTGCTGCTCCACAGGGGGAGCTGCCAGGATTTGAGGTGATGGTGGCTCTTTTTTTCTTTTGGGGCTTTTACAGATCTTGGAGCTATTATATTCTTTATGTTGGGAGCTCTGCTAAAAATCTGTTTAGGTCGCTCTGGTAATATCCGGTTTAAATAGGGGTCTTTTTTTTAATTATATGGAAATGTTTTTGTAGTAAGTATTTGATTTTCATATGGGAGGAGTTTTGTTGCGTTATCAATGAGTATTTGGTATGTGACTCTTGTTTTTTGGTCTTTGGCTCCTCCTTCTTGTCCTTTCTATGTATAAGGCAGTCTTTTTGCTTAAATTCTGCCGTTCTTTTTTCTGCATCATCCAGTAATTTAGGAGGATACCCCTTTTCAAGGAAACAATTCCTCAGGAGGCCAGCTTGGTTTTTAAGGACCTAATATTAGGGCAGTTCTTTCTTACACTCCTGTATTGTCCATATGGGATATTTGTTATCCAAGTTTTATGGTGTGCGCTATTAAAATGAATGTAACTGTTGTATCCACTTTCTTAAAATGAGTTGCAGTGTTGAAAACTCCGTGGTGGTAAGAAATTTTAAAGTCTAGAAATTCTATTGTCCTGGGATCGCTGGGGGATGTGAAATTTATTTCCCAATTGTTGCTGTTTAAATATGTGATAAAAGAATGAATTAGTTCTGAGGGACCTGTCCACACAAAAAAGAGGTCATCTATATATCTTTTATAGATGGGTACATACTTTATGAAGTCAGGATGGGGATAAATATATTTATTCTCAAAGGCCCCTCATGAAGAGATTCGCATAGGACAGGGCAACGCGTGTGCCCATTGCAGTGCCTCTTATTTGCCTATAGGTGGCGCTGTTGTTTAAAAAGAAATTATTCCCTAAAATGAACCTCATGTCCGTCAATAAAAAATGTTTATCATTGTTAAAGGGTTGTCCCTCATGATACAGTTCTAACCAACTGTAAGAGATATTGTATAGATGCGTGACATCCATTTCAAATGATACAATTACAAATGTCCTAAATCAGACAGTTTGATCAACTGACCTAGGTACTATTAAATAGCTCGATAAATTAGTGACAGATAGCTGCAAATATTAAATCAATCTGCGTACTGGGTGGTCAAACTGCTGGCCTCCACTGTTGGGAAACATCGACAGACTCCCATCATGCCCACTGTTATAGATTATACATACTGCATGAGAGGGATTGTAGTTTCCCACAGCTGGGGCGTCGCCTGATTTGACACCTGTGATCTGCGTGATCTAATTGACTTTAGAGGAATTACACAGATAGATGATGGAGTCATACCAGTGGGGAGGGGAGATTTTTATGAATCTTGGGTAAAAAGTAAGAAAATGGTAATTTTGGCTCCTTTATAAAAATAAAGGGCGACATGTATGAATTGCACGTTAGGGTGCTCACCTTTTCGCCAGTAGACATCCGCAAAATTTGCGCCTTATTTATGTCGGAGATCAGGGAGCTTGCTATACATGCGGGGTAAAGTCGCGCCAGGCCAGTGTTTAGGCGATGCGGGACTTAGCGATGCAGCGCATGCTCTATAATTCACCGCCTGTATAGTGCGCTCATACATCTCTGTAAAGTCCGCTGCACCTCGCCAGTGTGTGGGGCGCAGTGCGGGGACATGGGTGCAGCGCGGCGCTGCGCCTATGATTCGCCGTCCGAGGAGGTAGCGCACTCATACATGCAGGAAAAAGTCCGCCGCACCTCGCCACTGTGTGGGGCGCAGTGCGGGGACATGGGCGCAGTGCGGGACTTAGGCGGCGTGCGGGACTGCGCCGAAAATCTGTTCCGATTCGAGACAGGCTGGAACAGCGAGAAATCATTAAAGATGTCCTTGTGGAGTATGAATCAAAAAATCGCCTTTATAAAGGCGGAAAATATTCTCATAAAAAGAGCTCAAAAATCAAAAATACATTAATAAAATCACTTTCCAAAAATCTAGAACGGTGCAACATCAAGAATTCGGATATTGGAAATTGCCGGGAAATACAGTAATTAAATTCTGAAACCTATTCTGATTGGTCGGCATAAACGAGCCAATCAGAATAGGAGCGACAGAGACCCATTATAACCTATGGAGAAATTTGGACCAATCAAAATCAAAGGCGTGTCAGTTCAAAATACAGTAAAAATACAGAAAAGAGCTGATTGGCTGAGCTAGTGGGGGCTTGGCTATCTCAGTCAATCAGAATAGGAGCGACAGAGTCCCATTATAACCTATGGAGAAGTTTGGACCAATCAAAATGAGTGCCGTGCAGCATGGAGTATTAATAAAAAAAATCATTTTTATTAGTTGAAAAACATTATCTGAAAAAGAGCTGAAACCTTCTATAAACATAAATCAATTAAATCCCGAACAACGCGTTTGTCGCCGAGACCGGCGCTACATAGGGAATTGCAATATAGAGAATTGCCGGGAAATACAGTAATTCAAATTTTGTAAGCTATTCTCATTGGTCGGCAGAAACCAGTCAATCAGAATAGGAGCGACAGGGACCCATTATAACCTATGGAGTAGAATTGACCAATCAAAATCAAAGGCGGGACAGTTCAAAATACAGTAAAAAAAGCAGAAAAGAGCTGATTGGCTGAGCTAGCGGAGGTTGGCTATCCCAGCCAATCAGAGCGCGAGCTACTTCTCCCATTGTAGTCTATGGAGAGATCGGCGCAATGCAATCTCGGCTCTCAGCGCCGTGCGGCATGAAGTATGAATAAAAAAATCATTTTTATTAGTTGTAAAATATTCTCTGAAAAAGAGCAGAACCCTTCTATAAACATAAATCAATTCTATCCCGAACAACGCGTTTGTCGCCGAGACCGGCGCTACATAGGAATTGTAATAGAGAGAATTGCCGGGAAATACAGTAATTCAAATTGTTTACGCTATTCTCATTGGTCGGCATAAACCAGCCAATCAGAATAGGAGCGACAGGGACCCATTATAACCTATGGAGGAGAATTGACCAATCAGAATAGAAGCGACAGGGACCCATTATATCCTATGGAGGAGAATTGACCAATCAGAAAAGGAGCGACAGGGACCCATTCTAACCTATGGAGAAATATTAACCAATCATATTCAAAGGCGGGACAGTTCAAAATACAGAAAAAAGGCAGAAAAGAGCTGATTGGTTGAAGCGGCGGGTGCTCGTCCAGCTTAGCCAATCAGAGCGCAAGCTACTTTCTCATAGAGTTCTATGGGGAAAAGAAATTCCGAGCGAGCTCTGTGATTGGCTAAGTTAAAAGAGGCGCGGTTATTTGGACCAATGGGAGAGCGAGCGACGCTCCTATGGGTTTTCTAATGCAATCTATAATAAAACTGTACATGGCCGAAATCAAATGATAATACTGCCGACGTTGTACCGATGTGTATTTAAAACGAATAATAATATGGGGGTAACGAAAAAAAATTATTAAATCAATAAAATCATGTTTATTTCTTTATTTTTGTTACACCCATACTATTGATCCTTGGCTAACGAAGGTCTCGGCGACAAACGCGTTGTTCGGGTTTTTAACTGCTTTATTTGTAAAGAAGGGTTCTGCTCTTTATCTGATAATGTTTTACATTTAATAAAAATAATATTTTTATTCATACTCCATGCCGCCCGGCGCTGAGCGCCGAGATTGCATGGCGCCGATCTCTCCATAGACTATAATGGGAGAAGTAGCTCACGCTCTGATTGGCCGAGATAGCCAAGCCCCCGCTAGCTCAGCCAATCAGCTCTTTTCTGTATTTTTAACTGTATTTTGAACTGTCCCGCCTTTGATTTGATTGGTCAATAGTTCTCCATAGGTTTTAATGGTTCACTGTCGCTCCTATTCTGATTGGCCCGGTTTCTGCCGACCAATGAGAATAGCTTACAGAATTTGAAAATTTCTGTATTTCCGGCAATTTCCAATACCCTAAATCTGGATATTGCGCCGTTCTAGATTTTTGGAAAGTGATTTTTTTTGTCTTTATTTTTTTATTTTTGAGGTTCAGCTCTTTTCTGAGAATGTTTTCCGCCTTTATAAAGGCGATTTTTTCGGAATCATACTCCTGCTGCAGGGAGCGGAGCGCCGAGATTTCTTTTGCGATCTTCTATGTTTCCTCGCATGTTACGATCCTGCTTCACTTCGCCTCCGCCGGAATCAACCAGGTCTGCCTGTCGGAGCTGCCGAGCACTGCATTGCGCCGCATTTGCGACTGCCATCTACATGATCGGATTTTTTTTCGAGCACGGGCGTACCGCCCCGGGAACGCCTACGCCCCTTTTTACGCGCGATGGGGTGAAATAAAAGAGAGAGCGGAGGGGGATCGGGCGATCCGTGCAGTCCTGCCCCCCCTACAGACACACGGAGGGCAAAAAAAGCCTTCCGGGTTGTCTGGACGTCCGACGCCCGGGGCCGGGCCCGGGGGGCATCCCCGGATCTGAAGACAGTTCCCATAGAACCCATTTTACAACAAGCAATGCCTTTCCCCTATTGAATGAAGTCAAAGATCTCTCTTTTCAAATCCCTATGGGGGGAAAAATAAGAAAATAACGGGAAAAAGTGAAAAAAAATTAAAAAAAGTGAAAAAAAAAGTAAAACACAAAACAAAAAATAAAATAAAAATAAACACCCCCCCTTTTCCCCCCTTTCAAAGCCAATCCCCCAAAAAAGATCAAAAAAAAAATAATGTACCCTTTTGGTATGCCCCGGCGTAAAAACTGCCCCATAAATCTGTCATGTTTAAATTAAGTCGGAATGCCCCTTAAAAAAAAAAAAAAAAAAAACAATCCAAATTTAAAATTATTTTTCACCCGCAGCACAAAAAAAGGGAAAAAAAAAGGATCAAAAAATTATAAAATTTAAAGTTTTTCCAATTAAAAACGTCAGTTCATCCCCCAAAAAAAAATTATAAGCTCTTTAACGGAAAATAGAAAAAAGTAAGCTCTTTAAATATGCGATGCTAAAAATTGTTTTTACACACTAAAAAATTTTTTTTTTTTTTAAAGTTCTTAGTTTAAAAAAAAATATAAAATAGGGTATCGCCCTAATCGTAGTGACCCCAAAAGTTAAGCAACTTATCCCGGGTACTCCGGTAGGCCCCTTTAAAAAAAAAAAAAAAAAAAAAACACTACTAGGATTTCAGTATTTTCTTACCCCGGCCTCCCCAAAAAAGGATTTAAAAACGTAAAAAACCTTTTCCCCCCCAAAAAGAAAATAAAAAAAAACAACAATATTGAAAAAACAAGTCCTACAAGCTCCAAAAAAGAAAAATGTAAAAGTTATGGCTCTCGGGCTATGCATGCAAAAACTATTTTCCGTTGAAAAAAAAGGTTTTTAATTTTATAAAAGCAGTAAAAAAATAAAAAAATATACAAATGGGTATTTTGGGTTAAACGTATTTTGTGATAAAAATACCCTTTCATATATACGTACAGTGACCGCTATAAAAAAAAAATTTTAAAAAAAT
>JAODAL010081871.1:0-11766 GCA_025379985.1 Phyllomedusa bahiana
GCCCCCAAAAACCGGCAAACCCCACATTTAAAAAAAGTCCCGGGAAAAAAGGGAGTTTTCAACCCCCTTTTTATTTTAACTGGACAGGGGGGACATACCTGCCCCTTGGGCCACAGCATGACCCCCAAACCTGCATGACCCCCACATTTTAAAAAGTGCCGGGAAAAAAGGGATTTTTCAACCCCCATTTTATTTACTGGACTTTACTATCCCTTCCCGGGGCCACAGCATGAGCCCCAAACCGCATGACCCCCACATTTAAAAAGTGCCGGAAAAAGGATTCTTTCAACCACCATTTTATTGAACTGGACATTGACTATACCTTTCCTGGGCCACAGCATGAGCCCAAACCTGCATGACCCCACATTTAAAAAGTGCCGGAAAAAGGAGTCTTTCAACCACCATTTTAGTTTCACCTGGACATTGGACTATACCTGCCCTTTGGCCACAGCATGAGCCCAAACCTGCATGACCCCCAATTTAAAAAGTGCCGGAAAAAGGAGTCTTTTCAACCACCATTTTAGTTAACTGGACTTGACTATATGTCCTGGCCACAGCATGACCCGGGCCGGATTACAGGGGGTGCGTAAAAGCCCAGGCTGGCCCGTCACTTTAACACAGGTAAATGCCCTAAAGACGCAGAAACGAAACTGTCGTGCTGAAGCAATTTGTGAAGCGAATTGAAACTCCAGCCTTCCACTGTACACAGTCAGTACCTGGGTAGCGCTTGCCCCTCCGTATGAGTGTGGACCAATTGAGCTTCACTTGGAAATAACGGGTGGTTAACGCTCCTTTTTACACCCAGGTGCCCTTTATCTTGGGCATTCTTTTCTCATTTTACTCAACGTGCTGGGGGAAAATTTGGTCTCTGTACTTTGTTCCCTCTGTCCGGCTCCATACTCCATGTCCCCCTGAATAACCAAATCGGGTTCAAGTTTTCTGAAACTCCCTTTACAATTCAGAGGAATTTTTTAAACAGCTATTTGACATCAAGTTTTTAGTACTTTATTCTAAAAAAACACATTTTTAAAATAGAAGGAATCCCACCAGGGTCTTGTTCTCTTTTTTCAATTGTAAAAAATGGTTTGTCTAAATACAGGAAAATTGATAGTTTATTTAAAGATTTTGCAAAACAAGTCATTTTGAAATATGTGTCCATTAACAGTTCCAAACCTATTCCTTTTTCTACACACCACACCCGACCCACTCTTACAATTGTGAAAAAACAAATGTCTGTTAAAAAAACTTTTTTAAATAGGCCCGTAAAACCATTCAACAAATGCCCCCAAAAATTCAAAGCATGACCTTGAGCCACTTTGGCAATTGTAAAAAAAAATCTTTTAGAAAAAAATTTTTATAATAGGACCGTAGTTTTCGGGCCCATTTTTTTTTTTTTTTTTTTTTAAAGCACATGACCCCAAAAAATTATAAAAAGACTTCTCAGCCACTTTAAAAATTTGAGGGAGAAATGCACTTAAACCACATTTCTGTTCCCAAAGGGCCAAAGAATTATTGCTGTATCTCACAGCTACATGACCCCAAAAAATTATAAATATGACTTCTCAGCCACTATTAAAAATTGTGAGGGAGAAATGCCACTTAAAGTCCACATTTCTGTTCCAAAGGACCAGATTATTGCTGTATCTCACAGCAAAAATTTACCTCAAAAACCCTTGACAATGGGGAAAACTTCTTAAGATAAAGTAGAAAATGGAATTTCGGTGTTTGTCATGAAACCTTGCTGTCTTTTACAGTCTCCTCACAGCAAAACCACAAAATGAAGTTGGGGAAAGAGAATAAAAATTGCAGTAAGAAATGATCAAAATTTAAAAAAAAGTTTTCAAGGGACCAATTTTTTGTTTGAAAAGGAATGTGAAGTAGACGGCAACTAATCGGGGACCTGGCAATTGGGCCACAAAAATCATCAGAGATCCATGCCTGATTCACTTGATGAAAGTCAAACGATCCACATTATCTTGGAAAGCCCGGAGCGTTTGTCTGTAAATGACCCCCTCCAGCTGTGCTGAAGGTCCGCTCAGATATGACGCTGGCTGCTGGCAGGGCAACACCTCATGGGGTGGGCGAGCCAGCTCGGCCATTCGTCCATTTTGGATACCCAAAGTCTATTGGGGTCCGGGAAAACATCAAAAACATCGTGTTGAACGCAGATAGGGCCCTGCACCATGACTTAAGCTGATCTCTGTGTGTTGGATGTGTGCCCTGCATTGCATGCGTTGGTGAGGGGTAAACAAAAATTGCCAGAGGTCACCCTTAGGCTTCTGCCACCTTGCCTCGCTCAGCCGCTACGCCTACTGGCACTCACTTGCTGTCACGTCGCTGATGTTTGTTCCACCGTGACATTTGGGAACGTGAAGCAGACGCAACAGATGTCTCCAGTTGATCAATCACAAGGTCTCCATTTCCTGCAATTTACTCTCTATTTGGGTGGGTGGAAGAAAGTCTGAATTTTTGTTTTGTACCGGGATCCAGGAGGGTGGCCACCCAGTAACTGTTTTTTCATTTTGACGGCCTTAATTCTAGGATCAAGTTGGAGGAAATGGAGCATCCAAGCACTCATGTGAGAGATGGAGCCTTGATTTCCCAAGCCTCTGGGTCGAGGGGCACTAGCAAACTGATCTTCCTCATCTTCCTCCTCCGCCTCAAATTCGCGCCAACCTCTTCCAAGGCAGGGACGTCGGTAACATCGGTGTCTAGGAATACCTCCTCCTCCTCCTCCTCCGCTGCCTCCGGCACAGCTTCAACACAGCCCTGACTTGCCTGAGATGATGCACCCTGAGAGCTGATGCGCCACCTTGCACTAGCTCTGGACCCCGAACCACTGCCTAATGAAGACCGATGAAATTGTGAAACTGTCGGGCCTTGTGGATTTGACGGAGAGAAAGGCTCCGTGTCCGCATCTGTGTCCGTCTCCTCCTCCGTCGCTGGCGGGACCTGTTGTTTCAGAGTGTCCAACGATCGTTCCAGAACTAAGATCACCACAATGCTCATGCTGACAAGGGCATTGTCCGCACTGACCATTTTGGTGGCTTCTTCAAAACTGGCAAGGATGGTGCAGAGCTCTTTCACCTGCCTCCACTCTCGGTGGTTCAACACCCCGAGGTCCGTCCCGCTGCTTGTCAGGCCATGTGTCACTTCGTACTGCGTAATGGCATTGCGCTGCTGCCACAATCGCTGGAGCATGTGGAGGGTGGAATTCCAGCGTGTTGCCACGTCAACAATGAGACGGTTGACGGGGAGGCCGAGCTGACGCTGCAACGCAGCCAGGCGGGACGAAGCAGGGTGCGAACGGCGGAAGTGCGAACTCAGACCTCGAGCCTTCTTCAGCAGGCAGTCCAGACCCGGTAGCTCTTTAGAAATTTCTGGACGACAAGGTTCATGACATGTGCCAGGCAAGGGATGTGCTCCAGCCTACCGATCTTAAGGGCGGCCAGCAGATTTCGCCCGTTATCGCACACCACCTTGCCTGGCACAAGGTTCTTGTCACCCAGCCAGCGCTCGGTCTCGTTGCTTAGAGCCGTCCACAGCTCCTGACCTGTGTGTGGACGGTCTCCAAGGCAGATTAATTTCAACACGGCCTGGTGTCTCTGGGCACGTGATGCCACCAGAGACCTTGGGGGAAAGAGCCCTGCACCATCCCTGCGGTTTTGAAGAGCGTGCGCCGAGCCTGAGAGCCACCGTCACCCCCAGAGACATCCACCCAGCTCACCCAGTGAGCTGTCACAGAGATATAGCGGCCTTGGCCGTGCTTACTAGTCCATGTGTCGGTGGTGAGATGGACTTTTCCCGGACACAGATGCAGACAACGCGCTTGAAATTTTAGATGACACGTGGCTGGCCAGGCAGGGACGGCTTTTCTGGCAAAGAAATGCCTGCTCGGCATCTGGTATTGGGGCAAGCGAGGGCCATGACGTGGCGGAACCCATCTGTGTCCACCAGACGGAAAGGCAACATTTCCAAGGCCAAAAGCCTGCAATGCGATGACATTCAGGCTTTTTGGCATTGGGATGGTTTGGGTTAAAGTGTATTCTCTGCTTCCCCAGAACCTGGAAGACAGAAGGCAGTCTGCTAGACTGGCCCGCTGTAACGGCGTGCAGGTCGACCAAACTGCGGAAGGGAGCAGGGGTAAGGAATGGGTCACCTGGTGGTGCTAGAGTTACCTCCGCGGTGCGACGGTGGAGGTGAAGCGGAGGCTGATTCCCTGATCATGACTCTGAAGAGACAAGGGCAGCTGAGGAAACGATTGAGGTGGCTGGAGGAGGAGGAGGCGAGAGACAAAGGTGTGACAGTGGTTGGAGGCCGGCGTCGGTCTGGTGCGCCTTATTTGGCCAAGTGTTCCCTCCATTTCAACTCATGCATTCCGCTGCATGGTGGACTAGACATGATTGGGGTGGTTAACCACATTAAGGTTTCTTGCCTCTACTTAACATACGGCAAAGGCCAGCATATGACAATCGCTTGGGTGAATCAGGAGGTCTTGCTCAAAGAAGCCCAGTCTTGAGAGGTCCTGACCTTTTTGACGGCGATAAGCGAGGAGCGGGGTTTGCCGCTGACCGTGGGGGCCAGGCGGATCATATTCACGGGATTCCCTGCGACCGCCCTCACCCTTTTGTGGCGGACCCGTATTGACACTACCCCATCACTTCTCCTCGTCCACGATGAAGCGCCGCAAGCAAATTCTGCGGAAAAGACCAGGAATGGATCCGCATGTCTGTCATCAACAACATCATCAACACAGGTGACTTGGCGTCCTGACTTTCTACTGCATCCAGAAGCTGGCGGCTACAAGCAAGGGGCACTGCAAGCGTTGCCCGACCAGCCCCGGGTGTTATTTGCCGATTGACCGGCTATCCCTTCACCTCCTCTGATGCATCAGTAACTCTGGCGACAGAGCAGACTAATCATCCTCTTGATCTTTTAAACATGCCTTCTGACCCCACCGCATTTTTGTCATCAAAGCGTTCTTCAGACAATGGATTTATCCACAGTGGTGGGATACACGAGTTGACATTTGGGCCCTTGCTCCATGTTGGACGGATGCTGAGGATGCTGATGACGACATTTGTGGCCGTGAACTGCGAGGACGAGAGGTAAGACTGCTAGATGCCGGTTGCATTAACCACTGAAGGACAGATTGGCGTACGAAGTTCGTTACATATAATCACAGTGGGCCCTGACCACCCCAGCGATGACAGGCCCTACGGTCCTGGCAACTGACGATCCGCTGGCATTGCGTTTGTCGCCAGCCCTGGAAGGAGCACCTTCTCACGTACGTCTACCTCCATGTGCTACCACCCCTCTTTGCTCCATACCACCTGCCATTTCGCTCCATGTTCAGAATAAAAAATTTGAGAAGGTATGGAATAGTTTTGGAAAGTCTCTTAATAAAAGATGGCAAATCACAGCTATATCTCAAATCCCTCTAATCCAAAACAAAATTGCTGGATTCAAATTTAACTGCAAGGAATCTAATCAACAATCTGGACTGGGCAAAAGTCCAAAAAACACGTCTCTGTTATTATGGTATACATAAACGGTATATTTTGCACCTTTCAATTCACCGAGGTGATATAGAATTGCTGTTTTAAGATTTACGTAGATGCTTCGTCAATGACAGTGCTGTTGTGCAAAGTCAAAAAACACGAACTGTTAGTATTGATATAATTAAACGTAATTTTTTGCACCTTACAATTCACCGTGGATGCACATAGAATTGCTGTTTTAAGATTTACGTAAATCAGCGTCAAAGAACATTGCTTGGTTAGCGCAAAAGTTCCAAAAACACTAACATTTATGTTCTGATATAATAAAACATTATTTATTTTGCACCCTTCGCAATTCACCTGCTGGTGAATAAGACTTGCATGTTATTAAGATTTACGTAGATGCTGCGTCAATGAAACAGTGCTGGGTGCGCCAAAAGTCAAAACACACGTACCTGTTATTTTTTATATAATAAACGGTATTTTTTGTTTTTTTGCAACCTTTAAATTCACTCTGTGGTGAATAAAGAATTGCTGTTTTAAGATTTACGTAGATGCTGCGTCAATGAACAGTGCTGTGGTGTGCAAAAGTCAAAAAACACGTAACTGTTATGTTTTGTTATAATACACGTTATTTTTTGCACCTTTCAATTACCAGTGGTGAATAAGAGAATATGCTGTTCTTATAGATTTACGTAGATTGCTGCTTCAATTGAACAGTTGCCTGGGTAGCTCAAAAGTCCAAAAAAACACGTTAACAGTGATGTTTTCGAACTATAACACGTTATTTTTGGCAACATACAACCTGTGCTGACTACAAGATTGCTGGATTGTAATTTAAGTGCCAAGGTTGATATATCAACCTCACAGGTGAAAAGTGGGTAAAATTGAAACACCTAACTGAAATTATACTTGATTAATAAAAGTGGAGTTTATTATGCAGCTAACAAGATACCTGCAGTTACAGAAATTATGTTACTCAAATTAAGTATTTTATTTCGGCTGCCCAATATCCAGGGAAATATTTCCATAGCAAACTGTTAATAATAAAGATAAGACACTACAATGTCTACACAATGCCTTGCGTGAACTTTATCCAGTGTTCTATAAAATCGAGCTTTTGTTCTGTTTTTGCCCAGCGGGGGCCCACCCCCACTCCCACCGCCGTAATTTTACAAGCGGTAGATGCTGCTTTAAAAATTCTCTAGCTAACTACATTAAATCTTCAATCTCTAAACAACCCTAAATTGGAAGGATCGCAGCAAAGAGTATAGGTTTCTCTGTTCAGAAATAGACTAAATATTCCTGAGCTGTTTTTGCCACAGGCAGAGCGCAGGTCTAACCCTATTAAGACGCGAGAGACACTGAGGCTGAAATAAAACGCGTTCTATGTAAAACGAAGTCATGTGATTTTTTCCAGCCAATCGCAACCATACACAATCCCAGACATGACCGTCGCACACACATCTCATCACCCTGCTCTATTCTGTAATCAGATATGCTGGCTGCCAAAATTACATGAAGCGCCGAAAAAGGCGCGCTCATAATAGATGATGCACCAGATTTATAACCTAAATTTCGCATGATCCTGGAATATTGCGATCACCATAAAAACTTTGCCGATTTCAACTTTGTCGATAAAAATCGCTCAACACTCTCATAAATAAGGAGGCACAGTACAAACTCCAAAATTTTTTTTAAAGTGCTCCCTTTAGTCATATTGATGTCTGCGAAACCAGGTAATCCATTATGGGGGATAATTGAATCTGGAGAACTAAGTATAATAGCATATGTTGCCGGGTGTGCGTTAGCTGCGCCGGGACTTCCGGGTTTGACAATCTGGACATGGTTCCAATGTTTAGGACGCCCGCGTGAAGTGGGCGAAATTTCCCGGGAAAAACATCCAGACATGGCCCCTTTAAAGGGTCGGGACCCGCATATGATCAAAGGACAGTAAACCGGGAATAGGTAGGAATATGGTAACTTTGTATGATGGGGTATCTTCTGGGCATTATTATTATTCATGATAGGGGCCGGGTAAGGTAATTGGGGACGGGGAGGAAAATCCCGCGTCCCTCAATCTTGGGGGCCCGCACATAAAGGAGTGCGGGGAAAAATTTGTAGGAACCTGCAGTATCCGTAAGTATCTAGTTATCTAGTCTACACTGGACCTAATAAGGTCTAAGGGTTTTTTTCACTGCTAAAAATATTTCAGCAAAGATTTTACAGGACTGTTTTTGATCCCCTATGAAACCCTATTATTAGGGGGGAAAAACGTCGGGAAGTGGATATACATTTGTATGCTGTTAATTTTTGGGACATTATCTGTCAACAAGCGGGGGGTTTTTTCCTTTTTTTTTGGGGGCGATAACCCCGCTGACAGATGGTAGAATGGGTTTTTAGAAACCATTAAGTATGTTTTTGGAAAAGTTATGGGGGTTAAGTAGTTAATTTTAGGGATATTTTTTAAAAAGCTATGTTTTAACGGGGGAAAAAAATTTTTGAAGTAAAAAAATTGTTTAAACTCTCTGTCCTATAGTTTTTGGGTGTTTTTATTTTAAAACACAGGGTTACTTTAAAAAACAGATGCTTGTAAAACAAAGCTTTTTAAACTTAAACACTATGAAGATGTTTTTACACACTTTTAAAAATTTAACACACTATGCAGATACATTATTTTTGTACATACACTAAAAACCCACAGATGCTTCTGTATATCCCACACAGAAAAAATGATCCCACACTATTTTTACAAAAAAAGGTTATACATGCACAATGCTATATATAAAACCCCATGCTATTATACACACAACAATATAAAATTACTCACAAAAAGTTAGGGTTTTTTGGTTTTTTGGTTGTTAATTTCAGGGTGAAATAAAGAGGACATTTTATGCGGGGCTGCACCAGATATCTGGTGTTTTTTACAGCCCGATATCGGGTTTTCCCCCAAATTCTTTTCATAATTCATGGGGAGGTGGGGCAAAATAAAACCTTTCATGCGCATTTTTTAGCCTTTTTTTTTGGGACACATGAAATTTGGCGTGTTAACGCCAAATTTCAGGGATGTCCCCCAAAAATTTCTTAAATTTTTTAGAAGAACTAAATGTGGGCCCCTCTCTTAACTTTAGAATGCAAAAATGTCCCAAAAATTTAGAATTTCAGTTTTTTGCACAACTTCCCGATCTCTAAAAAGGAGCTTAATGGGAAAATTCCCCAAAAGGTGTTTTATCCCCGAATCACCCAAAAAAATTTAGGGGGTCGTTTGAATTGGGGTTTAAATAGGCCTTCTCATCTTTTGTTCACTTTTTTATATTTTGAAGGGCCTGTCACGAGTTGTTCGCAGCTTCCAAAGCCCGGGCTGCAAGGTCGGTTGTGTTCTCCCTGCTCTAGCCCATGGTTACTCACCCCTCCCTGCTCCTGCTTCACTGCGATCCTCTTCTGTGTGCCAACATGCACATACTGGCTCCCTAGGGCTTGCGCATGCTGTCTCTGTGAAATTTAAAAAGGCCCGCAAAACTAGTATTGGGGTTTAAACACGGGTGCTTTACCACATATGTTGGTTTTTCCTTTTTTCCGGGATTTTTTTGCCAGTCGGTTGGTGTGTCTTTGTGGTGTATATAGTGAGAGTTGCTGTTCTTCTTCTGGCCTTCCGCCTGTTTCTATTGACTAACTCGTGGACACTATACAGAATCTTGCAGTCAACCTACCTCCGGCCCGACTAGCTCCACCGCCACTATAGGGTCACCCTCCTGCGGCCCTACCTTACATTTATCTCTACCGCCATAAATTTCAATGGGAAAAACCCAAACCCTGCAGGTGGGTTTTAAGCGTGCTTCATTTTTTTTTGGAGAAGATGGGGGAAAACCAAATTTTTTTCTCGAGCAGACCAAGGGGGGTAAAATTACAAGTTACTGTCTGAGAAGCCTTTTGGCCCGGGCCACACCTCTTTTGGGGCCGGGGGGCCCCGGACTGGGAAAACCTCAAGGCGTTTCTTGGGAAACCTTCGGAAAAAGGGAAAAGGGATCTTTGCCATGGCTTTTCTGCTTGCCTTTTGTCAGGGGA
Organism: Phyllomedusa bahiana; assembly: GCA_025379985.1. Lineage (NCBI taxonomy): Eukaryota > Metazoa > Chordata > Amphibia > Anura > Hylidae > Phyllomedusa > Phyllomedusa bahiana. The sequence goes on from JAODAL010081871.1 coordinate 9,567, forward strand.
ATCCCTTGGTTGGGCAATACCCCGGGGAAATTTAAAACACACTGTCGTCTGAACTCGCATTAAATAATGAGCCAATCTTCTGTCAAGGCCTCGGAGCATGAATCAGACTAGCTGGCCGGTCAAGATCTTCCTTTCTCTGTGGATGAACTTATTCGCTTGTCTACAAGAATAGACATCCGTTTTGCAGAGAAACAGCAGGAGATTCACCAATAGCATGAAACCATCCGCGCTGACTCCTCAACTTGCTCTGGTATTCCTCAGGCCTCCACTTTCTCCACTAATTGTTTTGCAATTCGAGCACATGCAAGAGAAAAGAGCTCACCTGACTAAGCAAGAACGTTCCGACGCAGTTCCAAGCATTTCCTTAAGAATTGCCCTATGCTTCGTGGGGGAGGCGTCCCTAGGTTTGAATATTATCTATCCACGTCTGACCATGCTGGTCCTACTCTCTTCCTCATCTGGTACCTCATTTCAAGACACAGCTTTCTCGAATTCTGGTACGGCTGGGAATTTTGTTGATGCTCCATTGATTTCCAGGTATTGTCTTCCTGTGGTCCACAGACGGTTGCTTATCTCGTCCATTAATGGAGAATGCCTGAGAGACTTCATTCAGTTTCATATTGAGCCTCTGACAATTCTGTACTGCTTGAAGCCTTGCAATGATAATAATAATAATAATAATAATCTTTATTTATATAGCGCCAACAAATTTCGCAGCACTTGTAGAGGGTATAATTACAGACAAAAGACAGACATTACACGTGAAAGCTACTTACAGGTGAGCACAAGGTGTTAGGGCCCTGCTTTGCAAGAGCTTACAATCTAAGAGGGTGCCTGGGAAACAAAGGGGGGAGAAGTGCTAAATTTACAATGGCCCAGCCATTTTTTTATAAAAATGGGGGGGTTTACATAAAAATTTGGTGAACCTGCCACCATGACTGTACATCTATATACAGATAAGTACCCGTGAGTGCCCTAGTGTAGGAGTGACAGAAAGGTGTGTGATAGAAGGTGTGGGTTAGCAATTAGTGGTTTTGGTAGGCCTGCCTGAGGAGATGTGTTTTCAGGACACTCTTAAAACTGCAAAGGCTGGGATGGTGCCTGATGGTACGTGGTAGGATGTTCCAGAGAATGGGTGCAGCACGTGCAAAGTCTTGAAGACATGGGAGGTTCGGATGATTGTAGTCTGTAGTTTGATGTCCGTAGCTGAGCGGAGAGAGCGGGCAGGGTGGTAGACAGAGATGAGGGAGGAGATGTATGGGGGTGCAGCACTGTGGAGAGCTTTATGGGTGAAAGTGATGAGTTTATGCTGTATTCTGTACTGGATGGGCAACCAGTGTAGCGAGTGACACAGGGTAGAGGCATCAGAATAGCGGCTGGAAAGAAAGACAAGCCTGGCTGCTGCATTCAGGGTAGATTGGAGAGGGGAGAGTTTACAGAGAGGGAGACCGATAAGCAAGGAGTTACAGTAGTCAAGACGAGAATGAATAAGAGCAACAATGAGAGTTTGAGTTGTTTCCACAGTGAGAAAAGGACGGATTCTGGAGATGTTCTTGAGGTGCAAGTGACAGGAGCGGGCAAGGGATTGGATATATGGGGTGAAGGTCAGATCAGAGTCTAGAATAACCCCAAGACAGCGGGCCTGCTGCATAGGAGTTATGGTGATGCCACACACTGAGAGAGAAATAGCAGATGGGGGTTTGTTAGTAGATGGGGAAAAACAAGAAGTTCGGTTTTGGTGAGGTTTAGTTGGAGATAGAGAGAGGACATGATGTCAGAGACAGCGGACAGACAGTCACTGGTGTTTTGTAGCAGGGCAGGAGTGAGGTCTCGGGAAGAGGTGTATAATTGAGTGTCATCAGCGTAGAGATGGTACTGGAAGCCAAATCTCCTGATGGTTTGGCCAATGGGGGCTGTGTAGATTGAGAAGAGGAGTGGACCAAGAACTGACCCCTGAGGGACCCCAACGGCAAGAGGGAGAGGAGAGGAAGGAGAACCTGCAAATGAGACACTGAAGAAGCGGTCAGAGAGGTAGGAAGAGAAACAAGCGAGAGCAGTGTCCTGGATGCCAATGGTGCTGAGCATGCTGAGGAGAAGATTGTGATCAACAGTGTCAATGCTGCAGAGAGATCCAGAAGAAGCAACAACGAGATTTGCCCTGAGATTTAGCTGTGTGGAGATCGTTAGAGACTTTAATAGA
>JAODAL010081872.1:0-11765 GCA_025379985.1 Phyllomedusa bahiana
TGTTATTTTATTACATCTTGAAATGTATCCCCCCCTTCTCCCAAAAACCCTGGGTAAACTAAAACTTTTTGGCTATTAAAAACATCTGGGAAAGGTACCCCAAAACCCTTCCCCAAAAATCCTTTCACTAAAAACTTGTGCTATTATGAAATCTAAAAGGGTTCTCCGGGCCCCTTTTTCCAGAATCCTAGTCACTATAACTTGTTCAAATTTATTCCCATCTAGAAATGCCCTCCAGACCCTTCCCCAAACCCTGGTCACTAGAATTTGTTCTATTATTCCCTCTAGAAAGTTATCCAGCCCCTTCTCAAGAATTTTTGGTCACTAGAACTTGTTAAAATTTATTACTTTAAAAATTGTAGTAGAAGAGTGAAGAAATAAAATGCGATTTTTTTTTCCCGGCAAAAGGAATTATTTGAGGGAAGCTTTCGAGAGTACAAACTCCCCTTCTTCAAACGGGGGTTGTTTTTCAAAAAAATTGAAAATTCACAAAACTTTTTATACACAAAAGACATGGACCTTAAAAAGGATCTTAGAATTCTTAAAAAATAGCAAAAGGGAAATTTACAAGCAGAGAAGTATTTACAACGGGTTTCAAGAAAATAAACAAATTGGGGGGAACTTGTGAGGGTGAGGGAGGGGTCAGTAATTCGGGCGTCTTATCTCGTAGCCATCGGGGTTGTAATTTGTGGCCCTCACGTTCCCCACAGGGTTTTGAAAAAAAAGCTGGCATGAATTTTTAAAGCCCTTTTTGCAGATTTTCTGAAATTTTTGCTTTAAATTTTAAATTTTCCCTATTCCTTTTCCCCCCCTTGCATCTTAAAGTGTCCCTTTAAACCACCATAACCCTTCAGTTTCTTAGAAGGGTTTCCTTCTGGAGAAGTGTTGTCCCATTGGAAGTCAGTTCGGCGGGCCTGAAAGGCCCCTTTTTACTACAACCCAAGCACCACCCGCTCAGCAGGCCCTTTTGGGGTAAACCTTTTTCCCCCTTTTTTTTTGGGAAACCCGGGAACAAACACAAAAGGTCGGTTTTTCCCCCAAAGGTTTTCCTCCTTCTGCCCCCCAGCACTCCCCGACCCTTCAAACTCTGCAACGACATGGAGGAGTTCTTCAGAAAAAAATGCTGAGGGGAATATTTAAGACAAAGCCCTTTTCCATACAGCAGCGACGTTTGAAGAACACCCCAAATAAGGGAAACCCCAAACCAAAAAAAATAACCTGGACCCCAGGGCCGGAATTAATGCAGAAACCTGGAAAAATTTACATTGACTTTTTTCAGAAGCAAGGTAAAATCTGGGGATCTTGGGGAAACTGGTCCAAAACCTAACCCGGGGAACAGAAGGCTATAAACCTAAATGAAAAAAAATCAGGACAAAATAAAAAAAACCAGCTGACAAAGGGGGCGCAATAGTCATGATGAACACCTCCCCTTGGACATACCCAGGAAGGGAACGGGACAGCTTTTGAAAACCCCCGCCCTTTTACCCCAAAAACTTAAAAGTGATCCCACAGGGGCCTATATAAACAACAAAAGAATTTTAAACCCAAGAATTTTTCCAAAAACCGGGGCCCCAGAGGCGGGGTAGGGGGCTCACCCCAGCGGCCCCGAGGCCGGGTTTGCTTCACATGCTCCCCAAGACCCACAAAGAAGGAAACCCCGGGGAGGCCAAATCATTTCGGGTTTTTGGGACTCTGACAGAGAAAATCTAGGTTGGGGGGAAAAACTCCAAAAAACCCCTGGTCAGAGATACTCCTAGTTAATCCAGGACCCCAAAAGGGCCTTCTTAAAAATTTTTAAAATTTCCCCTCGGTCCACTTCCTGGGGGCACCTTTTTTGGCCCCCAAGGGTTTAGAATCCTTGAAATTCAAACATCCCCCCACAAGGATGGGGGTTGCAGCAGGTCGGGCGCCCCTTGGAAAACAAAAACCACCCAAAAAAAAACCCAGTAACAAAGCTCATACAGTTATACTCAGCCACAATATTTTAAATTTGGAGAGGCCCTTTATATCTACAGCGAGGGGAACTTCAAGGGGGTTTTAGTGGGGCCCCCAGTATGAAAATTTTTCCATTATGGCTGAAAACGGGAAAAGGAGCGTACCCAATCCACCGAAACCCCCCAAAACCCTTTATGTCCCTCCTTTAATTTGATGATCCCCCTTGCCCTCTGGTGCGAGCGAGGGACCCTAATTCAATTCCATAAATAAATTCAATAACTTCCACCCCACCATCAACCTTAAACTTCCCATTCAAGAGAAAAAATTTAAACTTTCTGGATACTACAATACACTTTCAAAAAAAACCCCGGGCTACCCCACATCAGGTCCCACAAACCCACGGGGACAGAACGGCCTACCTCGGGAATGACGGGCTTCCACCCCAAGCAAAACAAAAAAATCCATTATTTACACCCAGGCTTATATGAACAATCCTTTAAAATTTTCCCCACCCAGGCTGTACGATACAACCATTATAAAACAGCCAGGCTATCCCATAAAAACCATTATATCCCGGCCAGGCTATAGTTACAACCCAAATTATATACACCCCCCCCGGGGCTATCCCTTTACAACCCATTTAAAACGCCAGGCTATCCCATAAAATTTCCCATTATTTTAAAAGGCCGGGCCCTTATACAAAAACAATCCATTTTTATACAGCCGGGGCTATCCCTTTACAATCCATTATATACAGCCGGGGCTGTCGTCCCAATCCATTATTACAGCCACTTTTTCCTTTCAATCCTTTTAATACAGCCAGGCTAACCATAAAAACCATTATTACGGGCCGGCTATACATACAACCTTAAAACCCACCAAGTAATGATACAATCCTTTTATATACAGCCGGGCCCGGTACGATACAATCCATTTATATACAGCCAGGCTATACCTTACAACCCTTTATATACACCCGGGGGTTTATACCTTTAAAACCCTTTTATATACAGCCGGGCTATACCATAAAACCTTTATATAACCCGGGCTAAAACGGAAACCCAAATTATATCCCAACCCGGTTTTAAGGTCCCAATTCCATTATTTACAGCCAGGCAATACCGAAACAATCCTTTATTTTCAGCCGGCTATCCCCTACAATCCATTTTTATACAGCCAGGTTTAAAAACCGTACATCCATTATATACAGCCAGGCTTTTTACCTTCCAATCCATTATTTTACAGTCAGGCTTATACCATACAATCCTTTTTATACAGCCGGGCTATACCATACAATCCTTTTTTTCGCCGGGTTTTTCCCATACAATCCATTATATACAGCCGGGGCTTTTCCTTTTAAATTCCATTATATACACCCGGGCCTATACCATAAAAAATCCTTTTATATAAAACCCAAGGCTATCCCATAAAAACCCCAATTTTTTAAAAAGTCAGGTATACCAAAACAACCCATTTTATAAAAGCCGGGCCCTAACCATACAATCCTTTTTATATAAAAGCCAGGCTATCCCATACAATCCATTATATACACCCAAAGGGCTATCCCGGGAAATCCTTTTTATATACACCCCAGGTTTATCCCAAATACAACCCATTATATACACCCCGGGCCTATACCAAAACAATCCATTAATACAGCCATTATACCTTTACAATCCCTTTATATCAGCCAGGCTTTCCCATACAATCCTTTAATAACAGCCAGGCTATACCATAAAAATCCTTTAAATTTACACCCACTTTGGGATAAACCCATTATTTTAAAAAGCCGGAAAACCCCCTTAAAAATCCTTTAAATTTACAGCCGGGCCCTTCCCATACAATCCATTATATCCCGCCAGGCTTTTCCCATACAACCCATTATTTTACGCCGGGTTTTTTTTTTTTATACCATACAATCCATTTTTATACACCAGGCTATACCATAAAATTCCATTTTACGCCAGGCTATAGGGACAATCGTATTTGCTCCGAAAAGGGAACAGACCTGGAAAAAACACCCCCTTTAAATCTGGGGACAAAATTTCCCCAAATTGGGAAAAGGGCCCAAAAAAGTAAAGGAAAAACCCAAATCAGCAAAGCGGCCCCCCAAATCAACAGAGACAGTTTTGCTCAAAATAAAAAAGAAAACCCAGAAGGAAGAACGAGGGCCCCCATTTTCACCTACAACCCCCACTGGGGGATCCCACAAAAAATTGCCCCAAGGGAAAACCCCAAACCCGTGCTACATAGGGACAACAGCCAAAGACATATTCCCCCCCCCCCCTCTCTTTCCCCTTTAGCAACCACCAAAAATGCGGGGTATTCCTTTGGGCCGGAGCGCCCCGAAGGGGCCCCCAATAAAATGGCAAACCCCACCCTGCCCGCAGAAAAGGTGCAAGGGGGCCCGCAGACACATCCCCACCCGCTGACGTGTTCCTGCCCAAAATTTCCCCCCAGGTGCCCCAGAATTTTGGGGGGGAAAATTTCCCCGCCGGGCCCAGCAATGTGGTGTAAATTTATTTTTGTGCGCAATGTCCCCTCACAGGCCTCCTTGTGGGGGGAAAAAGGGCGAAATAAACCAGCGCATGAAAATCCCCATAGATTCACTATTTAAAAACAGAACAGAATTCCCCCCAGTGGGCCCCACACTTCTCCAGAGACCACCAAATTTTATTGAAAAAACTGAAGATTGTGGTTTTAATGGGACACTTTAAAGACACAGAGGGGGGAGAAAGGAAAGGGAATTTTAAATTAAAACAAAAAATTTTAGACTCTGCAAAATGGGGTAAATATTCATGCCAACTTTATGCAAACTATGTGTGGAAAATGAGAGCCCACAAAATCACACCCGATGGCTAAGGATAAGACGCAGAAATTTTCTGAACCCCCCCCGTAAGCCCCCCAAGTCTCCAGTTTGTTATTGCTGGGCCCGTTTTTAAGGGCTTTTTTTGCTTATATTCACTTTTTTATTTTTTTAAAGGGAAATTTTGAAAACTTCCGGGGGGGGGGCGCATGATGGCGGCCCCCATTTTAGGGGGAGCTTTCCCTTAAAAACCCTTTACAATATTTCCAAGCCCAAACCAAAAGGGATCCCAAACTGGGGCCTCGGTACACCACTGATAGAAGCTCTCCTCACAGAGGGCTGTCGAAAAAGCTCCATCTGGCCATCCTCGGCAGTCTAGAGGCGGAACACAGCCTCGTCGGGCCCCAGGCACTGACATGGGCCGGCCCGCGGCGGAGCAGGAATTCAGGCCATAGCTGAGAGACCCCCAGCACGGGACCCAGGCAGGCATTCCAAGACACAGCCAGCCTTCCCCACTAACCTGTGGCTCAAGGACTCCCGAGCACTATAGAAAAGTCTGCAACGCCGGCTGGTGAAGACGAGAAGTCAGGTGACCGGGTCGTGAGCTCCGGAGGCAGACGAGAGCCCGCGGGAAGACCGGAGGGGACAGACAAGCCGGCCGGACACCGCGACTGGACGCGAGCGGAGGGGGAGAGGAGAGAGCGGAGAGGGGAATACCCGGCGCGAGCAGCCTGCTCCGTGAGGCGCAGAGCAGAAGGTACCAGGCGGGAGAGCAGGCCCCGCGGCAGGCGAGAAAAGCACCCTCACGGGCCGAGCCATCCCTGCAGAACCAACAGCAGGTGAGATCGTTCAGGGGAGGGGGCCACCCCAAACCGTCGGGACCTGAAAGCCCCTAAAATCTCCTTAGAAACGTGACTCGTTTATTAGGCGGGAAGCACCGCCATTTTGTGTAACGGCCGCAACAACAGCAGCCAGAGGTGCGGGAAGGGCGGCCATCTTGCCCCTGGCAGTTAAGGGCGCCGCAGCCTAGAGACCGCGCACATCCCCCACAGCAAAGCCCCCTCTCCGCACAGCTAACACATAGACTGTCACCCAACGCTGTTATCAGGCACAGAGCCGTGACACTCTCCCTCAGCACAGGCGCCTACAAAGATGGAGACCTGTGGCCTCAGCGTTCCCCCTGCTTTGTACAAGAGCAATCCTGCCTTACCTCAGACAGCACACTACACAGTCTGCTTCGGATTCGGAACGGCAACACATCAGTGGACTGACTCACCACCTAAACTGTCCAACCATCCTCCCTGAAGAGGCAGAGTAGCGTCCTATAACCTGAATCCTTCAGGACAATTATCACCTCAAACCACCTAGCAACTACCAGCAGCGTGGAACTAGATTAAGAAATCGACTCCTACCAGGGAGAGTCACAAAGAGTTTACTGAGAACATTGCCCATAAATCCTGGAAAATAGTTTGTACGTGCTGTAGTATAAATCACAGATTAATCAGCAGTTCACCTGCCCGAGATTTATTCAACAGAGCTACATCTCAGTTACCTCATCCCAGAAGCCAGAAGTAACAATACAGCACCGGCACCACCTACTGGTCATTGATCAAACTGCCTAACCTTCGGCTCCCCCCTTTTGTAACATAGGATGCCGCTGAAGGGCCTTCCATGAGCAAGTAAATCTGACACACTCTCTGGCACAAAATCAAGCTGTCCCTTCTGTCTCTTCGCCCTTAAGTCATCACTACATAATGGACAAATACTTACGCTCTCTATCTCAACCGCACAAACAAGGTAAAAGTGCGCCTAGTGCATCATCCTCCAGATACGCCACGCCCAAAAACAAGCCACCTAAAGAAAAAGAACAGAAAATCACAACTCCACCCTCACCTCCAGCCATGACCACACCGGAGCTGATCACAGATGATGACATCACCCCTCCGAACCTCTCACCAGCGTCGGTCCTATGGCACAACAGGGGCCGGACAAAGAACACGCTCTATCAATGGCCCAGGAAAGTAGCAAGACTCCTCACCCGTACTTTGACAAAAAAATAGATAGGATTCAAGCCTCCATTAACACAGCCCTAAGTCAGATCACAGAGAATGCACAGAAGATATGCGAGTTAGAGACCAGAGTCTCATCCTGCGAAACATCTGTCCAAACAAATGAGTGTGAAATTACCCAATGTCAAAACGCAGAAATAATCCTTCGCGATAAATTAGAAGATCTAGAAAACAAAGAGAGGAGAAACAACCTCCGTTTTGTAGGAGTACCGGAGCACGTCACCAATGACGAGCTTCAGCAGTACTTGGTGGATGACCTGGCCAAGGCCCTACAACTAGACCTTCCACCGGACCCCCTGCTGATCGAACGAGTGCATAGAATTGGGCCGCCCAGAGGGGAAAGAGACAGCAGACCGAGACAAGTGATCGCCCGATATGCTAATTGGACAGTCAAGGAGAAGGTGATACGAGCTTACAGAGCGACAAGATCGTTTCAAGTAAACAATACGCCTATCCTGATTTTTCAAGACTTTTCATTGTCGGTCACGGCAAAGAGGAAAGCATTCACGCCGCTATGCCGTCTTCTCTTTGAAAAGAACATGAGATTCCAGTTGCTGTACCCCGCGCGCCTGAAAGTGACAGCGAACGGCAGATCAACCCTTTACGAGGATCCAGAGGAAGCGCGCCGTCTCTTTCCTGATGCGCCGGACTAATATATTATTTCCTGGGCTAGCGCATTCAGAACGTGCTTATGCCAGTAGAGTGTTATATGCAAAACATGTTACTTAACCAAAGTTCTTTTGTTGAAGTCATATTCAATGCTGTATTCTTTGAAATCAAAATGCTTGTAATATGGATGTTACTAACCCCAGTTTTTCTTCCCCAGTGTTCCCTCCTCCTGCCTGTGGCCCGGCCGCCTGACACACCAGAAGCCAAACGACTGGAGGCCCTCCCTGCTCGCTGGGACAGTGGAACCTCCATTCTATGGACCGAACCAGTCATCCCACCGAGCACCCCGACAGGAATAGGATAAGTAGCACAACAAACAATGCACACAATACCTCCTCACACCCTCAACGGCTCAAAATTACTAGTTGGAACGTAGCGGGCCTAAATACCCCAGTAAAGCGCAAAAAGGTAATATCCCACCTCAAGAAATTTCGCCCTCAAATTATCTTTTTACAAGAAACCCATTGGAAAGTAGGAGAGGATAACTGCCTCAAAGCCCCATGGATAGGAGAGCAGTACGCAGCCTCATATTCCTCTAAAACCCGAGGTGTGGCTACATTGTTCCACGCTTCTGTTTCCCCGGTCATCCACGCTACACATGCGGACCCCGAAGGTAGATATCTTTTACTAGAGGTCACCATCAATCAAATACGATACACGCTCCTCATGTCTATGCACCTAACCAGCCAAATGCACTATTCTATGCGGAATTATATAACTTCCTGCTAGATAAAACCCTGCACAATCTTGTTATAGGCGGCGATTTTAATTGCGTCCTCAACCCGGAACTAGACCGATCACATGTCTCGTCACATGACAATCGCTCCATTACTAGCCTCTTGACACTTATAGAACACCTTGACTTGTGCGACCCCTGGCGGCTTCTAAATGGCACAGCGAAAGATTTTACATTCTATTCTAATGTCCATAGCAGTCACTCCCGCATAGATTTCTTCCTCATTTCATCGGGTCTCTTCCCACGGGTCCTAGACACGGACATAACCAATATCATGATTTCAGATCTCTCTCTGGTCAGCCCAGGAAGCCCAGATAGAATCATAAAATGGCGATTTCCATCATACCTAGCGAACTTAGAGGATTTCAGACAATACCTAGCAACGCATTGGGCGAATTATGTAGACGACAATTTAGAACATGTCTCTGATGCTGGACTTTTCTGGTCCGCCTCAAAGGCGGTTCTAAGGGGTCATATCATCTCCTACTTAAAACTAAGGGCAAAAGAATCCCGCAAAAAATACACCCTTCTGAACTCGGAATTGACCAAAACAAATCGGGCGTATATCGCCGACCCAACCCCAGCAAATAGAGAGAAATTTCTGGGAGCCAAGCAACTGATGGAGACTTATTTACAGGGACAAGCGAAATGAGGCATAGAAGCTGTCAAAAGTAAATTCTTTAAGTGGGGTAACAAGGTTAGTTCCCTTATGGCTAGAATGCAAAAGCCGGCATCGACCAAACGCAACATTCCACACTACGGGATCGGGTGACTCATACACGGACACATACCCCTAACGACATACAGAAGATCTTCATACGATACTTCACAGATTTTGATAACGCATCACCCTATGACACTGGGGCCACATGGCAATTCATGCAGAATTTGACACTCCCCAAACTCTCCATGACTCTTAAGGAGTTCCTGGAGAAGGAGATAACACAAGAAGAAGTAACAACAGTCATTAAAAACTTGCCCAATAATAAAACACCTGGACCAGACGGGTTGCCGGCAGAGTATTACAAAATCTTGTCACCCGATTTGGTCCCACACCTTACTAGCTACCTAAATGAAATGTACAGGGGGCACTGCCCATCACCTGAACTTGTGTCATCAGAGACTATTCTGGTCCTGAAACCTGACAGGGACCCCGAAAGAATCCAATCTTACAGGCCAATTTCATTAATGAATCAGGACTATAAAATCCTTGCCAAAATATTAGCAGACCGTTTACAAGAAATGTTAGGTCCCTACTATCCGAATCCCAGATGGGCTTCATTAGAAATAGACATTCAACCGTGGGGATAAGAATGGCGGTAGCAGCCACGATTCAAAAGGAGAACCCGCCACGCCCAAGAACTATGCTTTTGAGCCTTGACGCAGAAAAGGCATTCGATTCGGTGTCGTGGGAATTCCTCTCGACATGCTTACGGCATAGAGGGTTCGGGGATCAATTTGTATCCTTCCTGAGCCGTTGCCAGTCAGACTGCCACACGATGTTGAATGTCAATAATCTTCCCCTAGCCAGGATCCCGATTCATAGAGGTACTCGGCAGGGTTGCCCACTATCCCCCCTTCTTTTTAATTTATCCATCGACCCGCTAATAAGACATCTAGAAGAGATCACACCCTTTGAAGGAATCCAAATTGGCTCGAAGCAAATAAAACTGTCGGCCTTTGCGGATGACATCCTGCTCTATATTACTGACCCAGAACACACATTGCCAAAGATCTTTTGGCTCCCTGTCGGGCTTCAGGATCACTGAGGACAAATCAGAGGGGCTACTTTTAAGAGGCTCATCCAACCCCCGCTGGTCGGTGCATTACCCATTCAGATGGCAAAGCCACACATTATCATACCTTGGGGTTCTCATACCCAAGAAGTGTAATCAAATTTATAAATACAATAAAATTCCCCTGCTGAGGAAAATTAGAGAGGTTCTTCGCTAAACCCGGAGCAAGCTGACTCTGTCCATTGGGGAGGGCAAACTTGGTCAAAATGATCGCATTCCCCAAAGCTGCTATTTTACTGCAATCAATGCCCATCTACCTAAAACCAAAGGAAATTAAAAAGAAATCACGGGTTGTTTCGGTCTTTCATCTGGAACAACCGTAGACCTCGCACGAGTATGATAGTCTTGAACCAGCACCGCTCCAATGGGGGGATTTTTTTTCCACAGATCCAGCTGTACAGCAAATTTCATTCACAACTTAGAATAGTAGGAGACTGGATAACCAACACCAAGGACTTTTTACGGATGTTAAAATATACCAGCAATTTTCCCCCTGTGTCCCCACTGACCAAATTTTTTTGCATCTCACTTATCAAAACCTCCCCCCAGAGATAAAAACAAAACCCTTACTAATGACAAAATGGCGGGCCATGGACAAAAGCGAGGCAGATCTTAGGACTTAGCCCGACGCACTCCCTTCTGTTACCTTTCGTAAATAACCCAAACTTTCATATGGGAACCCCCCCCCAGAATCAAACAATGGCAGTCGTATGGGATACATAAAATAGCGGATCTCATAGACTTTAGAAACAAACGCCCCTATACGTTCAACGAGGCTAAACTTAAATTCCCGGCCCTAGATCCACACCCCTTCCATTACATGCAGGCATGCAGCTACGTGATGGCAGTCACAAAGCATCTGACGGGCTCAGACTGGAACGACCCATTCCTTAAAATTACGACAACATCTCAACGCACAAAGCGTTTACTTACCAGACTCTACGCATCACTGCATAAGCCGTTAGATTACTCCAAAATACAGGGCGGTCTTGTCTACTGGCCAAGAGTGATCCCCTCTAAATCCCCCAGCCTCCTTCTTATCTCTCTTGAACAAGCTGCTAGGTTCTACCAACCATGTCATATTGGGAAATGGCCTTCCGAAACACTCTCAGGTCATACAAACTCGCCTCACAGAGGCTTCTTGATGGGTCACTCGGACACCCACTCATGCCTAAAATGTCAGTCACCCCATGCGGACTTACTGCACTGCCTGTGGTCTTGCTGTAAGCCGAGCACCGAGGTAGGATTCCCGGAATACAGCGAAGTTACGGACGAAGAAAACGACTCCAACACCAGTTCAACAAAACCCCTCTTTTACTGAACTTTTCAGAAAAGCATTGTGAAAATCCCCAAACACTCATGGACAGAGTAGTGACCAAGGCCCCTGGGCCGGACAGCGCGCTGCCGAGAGTGTGTCCTCAGGAGGCACAATCAGGTTACCTACTCCTGGGGTGCAGAAAGGCCGAACCCCCGCTACCTTTTGGTACCATACAAGGACAGGAACAATCGTGTGTGGGGGTGCAGTTCAAAAGCACGCGGCGGTTGTGGCACAGACGCTTACATGTAACAGCTCTACCCGCTAATCCCCAGACATATACACATAAAACTAGATCCTCTTCACATGCGAACCGGTTGCATAAATAACAGCGCTATAACAAGCCCCCCTCCAATGTCCCCAATCAGGGGGCGTATTGGGTAAAAAACCCATGGCCCCGAAAACCAAATCTTTTCCTAACTTTGACTAACAGGCCCGA
>JAODAL010081873.1:0-11765 GCA_025379985.1 Phyllomedusa bahiana
GGGAAAAAAAAAAAGTATCTTTCAGAAGGAGAGGAGGGAAAAACAAACGTGTCCCAAAAAAAACGCCTGGTCCTTAAGGGGTTAATCCAATTTATGTAGGAGCCTTAACAGGGCTGGGCAATGTTGGAACGGTGTCCTTCTTACATAGGATGATGTATAGATTGTGGGGAATAAATGGTTTCAGCTCAATGTAGATAATTGTCCGATTGCCGCATTACCCGTACAGGGTGTTTAACCATTTATGCTGAGATACATTTGTGCCTATACTGGGCCATTTTTGAAGTGTTGACATATGGAAATATATTCTAACGTCGGATGTGATATGGAATAGCATATTGGAAGGGCTGTTGAGACAATCGGGCATCAGCTCTATAAAATCTACTGGGATTTGTGGATATAATTTGATACCAATAGTTTATATATTGTCCAACCATCTGGAGAGTAAAAATCCATTTACTTATGCTTCTTTAACCCCTTAACGACCGCGCACCGTCTTTTGACGGCGGCCGGTGCGGGTCGTTCGTCTGCAGCGACGTCTTTTGACGTCGCTGCAGACATCGGGGTTTGCGCGCCCGGCGCCACGCTGCGCTAGGATCGGGGCTGAAATACACACCCCGATCCCAGAGCATCTCCTGCAGGCATCGGGAGCGGAGGAAACCTCCGCAACCCAAATGCTTTAACCCTTTGATTGCGCGGTGCGTTACCGCAGCGCAATCAAAGGGGTCCCCTGCTCTGTGGGGTGAACGGAACGCCCGGTCACCCGACCAGAGCTCAGGGACCGGCTGCACAGTCAGCTCTGGGGACCTAGCGTGGCCCCAAGTTGTCTGTGTAAGAAGCCAGTGATTAGGATGCACTGTGTGCTGTCCTAATCACTGCCTGTGTCAGACTGACACAGATTAGCATGTATTAGCAATATATGAATATGCAAAATACATTACTAAGTGTAAAAAAAAAAAAAAAAAATGTTAAACATTTTCTCCCTTCATGGGAGTCAAAAAAAAGTACAAAAAAACCATAAAAAGTGTAAAAAAAAGAATAAAAAAAATAAATAATAAAATAAAAATAAATATTTAATAAAAAATAATTGTACATAAATTCCCACGCACAAAAAAACCTACACATATTTGGTACCCACAACCGTAATAACCTGTAGAAATTAATCTAACAAGGTTATTAAGTGTGAAATGTGAATGGTGTAAAAAAAAAATTAAAAAAACAAAAAAAATTTTTGTAAAAAAATAAAAAAAAAATACTCCCAATTATTTATAAGTGTACTTAAACTATTCCCTTATAAAGTACAACTTGTCTCGAATAAAACGAGGCCTCATCCAACTGCGTCATTGAAAAAAAAAAAAAGTTACAACTGTTTAAACGAAAGGGAGGCCAAAACTAAAAAAATGTTCTGGTCATTAACTACTTTTCAGGCTTTTCAGCTTAAGGGGTTAAGATTATGGTGCTTAAATGCACTTAAAATTTGTGTAATTTTTTTAAATAGTTGTAGTGCGGTAAGGAAACGATAACCTATTTTCTGCATTTTTTCTCTGTCTTGGATAAGAGACCAATTGACTTACCCATTGTTGATATTTTTCCCTATAATTGACCCCTGATGAAGTGCCTAAGGGACATTGAAACATGTCGGGACATAAAGTATTTGTAGGGTAAGTGTTTTGTAGGGGTAAGGTTCCGGGCGGGGCACCTTTTTGGGGCGAAATTACCCTGTGTGTTAGGTTTAGGGTCATTTAGGCCCAAGTAGGGCGAAGGTAGTATTTAGATTATTCGTGTTTTTGGTGTTGACATCTTATTTTAGTAATATGTGAATAAAGGTTATATTTTAGATACATGACCCTTTTAGGTATATCCCTGTTGATACACCCCATGATCCTGTTTGCCTTGGTAGCTGTTGCCTGACACTGGCTGCTACAGTTAAGTTTACTGTCCACCAGGATTCCCAAGTCCTTCTCCATGTCACTTTTACCCAGCACTTTTCCGTTTAACATGTAGTCAAGTAATGGATTTTTCCTCCCCATGTGCATAACCTTGCATTTATCTGTGTTAAACCTCATCAGCCATTTCCCTGCCCAGGCCTCCAACTTATCCAGATCCCTTTGTAATAACACATTATCCTCTATTGCGTTGATAACTTTACAGAGCTTGGTATCACCTGCAAAGATCGATATTCTACTGTGTAATCCCTGTGTAAGATCATTAATGAAAATATTAAAGAGGATAGGGCCCCCTGTGGTACTCCACTGGTTTAGCTGGTATATGAGGTGTGTGATAGGTTGCCTGCACACATATCCCTTGTTGCTGTCATGGGCAAAAGGGGCGATTTATCAGAGTTGCAAAAAGGAATGATTATTGACTTTCTGACCAATGGTAGCCGTATTTCTTAAGCTGTGCAGTTTGTGAACTGTTCTCATGCTGCTGGGGTGAAAGTATTGTGAGTGGATATCATTGTAAATGTGATGTGGGGAAACTACAAAGCACCACTCGTCAATAATGTCAGAGGTGAACGTCGACTATGGCGCATGAAGGCGGATAGACATGCTACAGTGGAGCAGCTCACTGCCAAAATAAACCAGGGGGCTACCAGACATGGGTTTAAAACAGTTCAGTGAATTCTACTGTGTATGGGGCTCTGGAGCAGATGGATGTCACTGCACCTCTGCTAACGAAGGTGCGCTGGGAGAAAAGACTTAAGTTTTCACAACAGTTTCAAAATTGGACCTCTGCTGACTGTTCCCTTCTCCAATGAGTCACTTTTTATGCTTCATCCTAAGGGATGGACATTGGCATGTCAGATCAGAAACATCAGAGAGCAAACACCCTGTAACCATTGCTTGAAAAACACAAGCTGGTGGTGGCTACATTGTGGTCTGGGAAATATTTTAGTGGCATTTTCTGGGCCATTCATCCATGTGGAAGGCACCCTGAACTGATTTGGGTATGAATCCATCCTTGTAGACCTTGTACACCCATATATGTGGATGAGATCTTCGACCAAGACAATGCAACATGTCACACGGCTATGTCCGAAATTGGTTGGAGGAGTATGACCAAGACTTCTAAGTGCTACCCTCTTAATTCCTCAAACTCCAATCATCTGTGGGACCACCTTAATCATCTTGTTTGTTCTATGGATCCTGCCCCATAAACCCTCAAGCAGCTGTCAAATGCAGTCAGCATGACTCCAGATATCTAGGTCAACTTACCAGAACCTTAATGAGTCACTCCGAACCTGTCTAACTGCTGTCAATGTGGTTAGTCGGGATAGCAGTCATAATAATGTGACTCGACTGTGTATCAACTCATGAGAAGTGGAAGGAGTTGGAATAATGGTGCAAGACTGCACCACTTGCATATGTCAGATCTCAATTATTATAAACTCATTGCTACTGACCTAAATTTTGTGAACATTTACTTATTTGACCACCTTATTGAGGTTCCATATTTGTCCTTACTAAGAAGTAAAAGAAATTTTTGAAAATCTACAATCCACTCGTACCCAACTATTATCACCTACCAAAGCTATACTAGTATGTCTCATTATAGCGGCATAAATTTCCTTACAAGCAATTTGTCAATAGTATGCTAGTGTTGCATTTTTATGTGTATTTTGGTGCATAAAGTACGTGTAAATTGCGCATTGTATGCATCAAAAAACACTGTGTGAACCTAACCTTAAACTGTATGTTAGGGTTTCCGCCAGTATAATCCTCCAACAACATAGTTGGTTGCCAAATTACTGTTGAGTGACGTTGGATGTCTCTACTCTCTGGAGCAGGCATCCTCAAACTGCGGCCCTCCAGCTGTTGGAAAACTACAACTCCCATGATTCCCACTGTTATAGATTATATAAATGCATGATGGGAGATGTAGTTTGAGGATGCCTGCTCTGGAGTAACGTACTTTATCATGATGGTATCAAATCGGTTAGACTTATTGTCTAGCCAAACAGAACAGAACACCTTCCAAGCCGTAAAAAATAGGTTCATTATCCAAAGAATAGAATTCGTCCTCAAACTGAATGATTCAGTATGAATATTGGTGTAGTACAATAGAGATGCACCTCTCACCAAGTTTCTCAATTTTTATCATTCGAGATTATGAAACTATTCACCGGAAACATTAATGGTCAGCCTACATTATGTACAGCGGGTGTAATAGCACATCACCAATTTTCTAAGTAAATATATTTCTAAATATGCTATGGACATGAAATTCTCACCAGACGTCCGTAAAAAAAACATCCAGTCCACACAGGCACAAACCATAAATGTCCATAAGTTAAATTATGTGTAATAATGAGAAATGACACAAGGAAAAAGTATTGAATGTATGAAGAAAGATGTTCAAAAAGCCAGAGAAAGTCATGACAACAGCTAAAATCTATCAGTTATTAGAAAACAATCCGTGCACTTAGTGAAAAATAATAGCAGCTGATGGCTTATAATAGGTGTCTCATTACCAAGGTGTCACACAAGAAACATCTCATGATGGGTAAAACCAATGAGCTGTCTCAAAACCTCCGCAACCTTATTGGAAAACATACTGATGACATTGGTTACAAAAGGTTCTAGTGAGCACTGTTGGGGCCATAATCTGAAAGTGTAAAGAACATCATTTCACCATAAACTGGCCGTGACCAGGTGCTCCCTGCAAAATTTTCAGACAGAGGAGTGAAAAGAATTATAAGAAGAGTTGTCCAAGAGCCAATGGCACCTGTGGAGAGCTGCAGAAAGGCCTTGAATCAGCAATTACAATTTTTTGAAAGAAAACGACTAATGCACTCTACCTCAATGGCCAGTATGCTCACCACGCAAGACTGCATTGCTGAACAAAAAGCATATTCAAGCACATTTGAAGTTTGCTCAACAACATTTAGACAAGACTGTGAAATACTGTGAAATACTGGGAGGATATAGTCTGGTCAGATGAGACCAAAATTGAACTCTTTGGATACCATAACACACATCATGTTTGGAGGCCAAAAACCACTGCATATTGCCTCAAGCACACTATAGCAACAGTGAGGTGGAGGTGGGAACACCATGGTGGGGGGCTGTTTTTCAGCATCCGGCACTAGAAAACTTCATATAATTGAAGAAAGGATGAATGGACAAATGTACAGAGGCACTCTTATTAAAAATTTCCTTTCAACTACCAGGATGATGAAGATGAAACAAGGGTGGACATTTCAGCAAGACAATGATCCCAAACACATGGCCAAGAAACTTTCAGTTGGTTTCAGAGAAAGAAAATAAAGCTGCTAGAGGTGGCCAAGCCAATCACCGGGCCTGATTCCAATAGAAAATCTGTGGAAGGATCTAAGGGTGCATTTTTTTGCATTTTTTGATGCATTTTTTGTGCAGAAAGGCAAGCAATTAAGACTTTACTTTTCTGTACAAAAAACGCATCAAAAAACACACCGTGTGAAAGCACCCTAAAGCTCCGAGTTCATATAAGGCTAAATCCCCACAGCATTGGACAAAATATGTCCAAAAGTCGACTGTTTTTTCTCCTGATGCACAACCGCAGTTTTTATCACATCGGTTCTCGTTTTTCTGCCATCGGCCCATACAACTGATTGTATGGGAAGACGATGAAAAGACTCAAAATGCCGGCGTATTATACAAAATGTTGTGTAATACGCCAGCGCCAGAAGACGAGCAGAGAGAAACCTACAGGTCTTTTTTTCTAGTAAAGTCTATAGGTTGCCTGTAAGATCGTATTTTCGGCGGTTTTAGAATCCTAAAACTGCTGAAAATACGATTGTTCTTCTATGCAGTGGAGACACAGCCTAATGAGCCCACAGAAGCTTCAGGTTTGAAGAGTGTTTGTGTAGAACAGGCATCCTGAAACTGCGGCCCTCCAACTGTTGGGAAACTACAACTCCCATCATGCATTTATATAATCTATAACAGTGGGCATGATGAGAGTTGTAGTTTCCCAACACCTGGAGGGCCACAGTTTGAGGATGCCTGGTGTAGAAGAATGGGCCAAAATCCAACCTGAGCAATGCAGGTGACTAGTTTCCCCATACATGAGGTGTCTTGAAGCCATTGTCACCATCAAAGGCTTTTGTACGAAGTATTAAATACATTTCAGTAAGCGTGTTCCATACCATTTCCCTGTGTCATTTCTCATTATTACTTATAACTTAAAGGGGTTGTATCATTACATCAAATGGTCTTCAGAATAAGGGGACAATGAAAACAAGCAACTTTGCAATTGGATGTCATTTGTAAAGCTGTCTTGTATTCACAGTGTCCCTTATCTTCGATTTCTGTAAACACAGTTCCCCAGTGCTGGTCGTATCCCACCTCCTTTCATTTCATTGGCTGACGGCTCCACTAATTTACATTCTGTCTGCTCCCCACCCCCCGGTCATATTTACGGGAGCGTGCATTCCTGCCTATCTCACTCAGAATAAGGGGCCGGCAACAATTTCACTCTGCACACCCAGCAGCTCCACAGTACCACTGCATCTGCTTCTACAATTAGAAAACAGCAGAATTGTGCCTCGGTGCCTAATGCTCCTGCGAGTAAACATAGAAGGGACACAGATCTATGCTCTGGATCAGTTCATAGAAGACTAGATTCAACTGTAACAAACCTCCAGCGTGAGGAAAAGAGATCAGTGCTCTGAGTTAAATAGAAGACGTCTAGACTGTATGCAGGGCTGTGGTTTGTAAAAAAAAAGCTCTTACAATATAAGACTGCATAGGGATAGGAATGACACAGTGACATGTGGAGGGGGGAGAGCATGAACAGTGAAGGGGGGTGTGATGACATCCCCCTTCAGTTAAGAAACACCCAGCTGGGAGGGGAAGAAACGCCCCTGGATTTGAGGAGCTGAGAAACTGAAAGTACAAGGAAACACACAAACAGATGAAGCGATACATCTGCTTTAATTAATGGACATCTATGGATGTCTCTGCCTGTGTTGATTGGATGGGTTGTTACTTAAATCAGCTGAGAGCTTCATGTCAATAGCACCTTTAGGCTGCTTTCATACAGTGCATTTTTTCATTATTCAAAAACAAGCTTTATTGAGAGTAGGGACAGACATAGTAATTCAATTGTACAGATTTCAGATAAATGAATGCAGAGACGATATCAAAACAAAGAAAAAAAGAACACACTTCGTACAGTGAAATGCGGATGGTAACAGATGCAAGCAGTCAAATACAATATGGGGATGCCAACAAGTTTTGAGGTCAGCGATGCACCGGTCCTGAACCCTCTGCAACAGGGGGCTCAACCAGTGTAAGAGAGTGCATGGGTGCGGAAAGCATAAGATGTCAGTGTTTTACGCTGTTATGGCAGCACAACATCCGCCACTGTACACAGTGCATTTTTTATGCTTTTTTAATGTGTTTTTTGTGCAGGAAGACACAGCAATTAATGCTGTACATTGCTGCGATTTTTGCCGCAATTTTTGTGCAGCAATGTACAGCATTAACCCCTT
Source organism: Phyllomedusa bahiana (assembly GCA_025379985.1). Classification (NCBI taxonomy): domain Eukaryota; kingdom Metazoa; phylum Chordata; class Amphibia; order Anura; family Hylidae; genus Phyllomedusa; species Phyllomedusa bahiana. Next base: position 7,472 of record JAODAL010081873.1, read on the forward strand.
ACCGACATTTGCCGTACTCATACGGCAATGTCGGGTAGGGGTTCCCGCAAATTAAACGTATGAGACTCAAGGCGATCTTGCGCGCTCACAGGCGGAGCGCGCAAGATCGCGGCATGGAACCAGGGGTTTATTTTTTACCGCTGGTAATCCATGCCGCACCCCACGGCCGGAGTGAGTTTCCTGCTGCCCGTGATCACGGCGCAGTAATGGCGCTGAGCGCCGCTACTGATCTCCTACCAGACTGCCCGACGCTGAATGACAGCACCCGGGGTTGTCTGGTGACGTCACGATGCCCACAATGCATTGTGGACAGCGTGACTGACAGTTGCCATGGAGACCAGCATAACAGCTATAAGCGGGTATGCTGATCTCCTATTGCATGAACGATCTGACGATCATTCATTGCAATTCCCCCCTGGGGAAAAGTGTAAAAAGTGTGATAAAGTAAAAAAAAAGTGTAAAAAAGGAAAACACAAACACAAAAAAATAAAATAAAAACATGTACATCGCCCTTTTCCCCTTTAAAAACGCCAATCGCCCCAAAAAAGATAAAAAATAAATAAAGTACCTATATTTGATATCGCCGCGTGCGTAGCACCCACCCTATAAATTCTGCATGTTAATAAACCGTACGGGGAACGCTGTTAAAAAAAAAAAAAAAAACAGTGACAGAATTGCAATTTTTGTTCATCCTGCAGCACATAAAATGGAGTAAAAAGTCATCAAAAACTCATATCAACATCAAAGTGATGCCAATTAAAACTTCAGTTCATCCCGCAAAAAAAAAAGTCTTTACACAGCTCTTTTAAAACGGAAAAATTAAAAAGTTCTGGCTATTAGAAGATAGCGATCATAAATATTGTTTTACACAATAAAAAACACGTTTTTTCAAAAAATTGTGTTTTCAAATAAAAAAAAACTACATAAATTGGGTATCACCGTAATCGTCTCAACCCATACTGCACGGTGAACGCTATTAAAAATAAAAATAAAAAACACTGCTAGGATTGCAGAATTTTCTTCACCCTGCCTTCCAAAAGTCTTGTCCCCCAAAAAATGTTACCAATAAAAACGTCAACTTATCCCGCAAAAAAAAGTCTTTACACAGCTCCATAAACAGAAAAATAAAAAAGTGTTTTTATTGTGTAACAGCAGTAAAACATTAAAAAAATATACAAATGTGGTATCGCTGTAATCGTATCAACCTGCTGAGTAAAACTAGCATGTCATTTATACCGCACAGTGACCGCTGTAAAAAAAAAAATAAAAAACACAAACCAGGATTTGCTGTATTTTGTACAAAATGCCTCACAAAAACCTTAATAAAAAGTGATCAAAGCATCACATGCCCCCCGTAATGGTACCAGTAAAAACATCGACTCATCTCATAAAAAACAAGCCCACAAGCAGTTTCATATGCAAAAAAATAAGAAAGCTATGGCTGTCAGAAAATACTTTTTATAAAACTCACTTCTATTGTGTAAAATTAATAAAACATAAAAAACTATATAAAATTTATATCATTGTAATTGTACCGACCCCCATAGTAAAGTTATCCCCTCCCTTTATCCCGTATGGCGAATACTGTAAAAATGAAGCCCAAAAACAATGCCCGGGAAATGGGTTTCCCCCCTCCATTTCCATGGCCCAATGCTAAAAAAAAACTACAGAACACCTGTGCGCCCAAAATGCAAAATATACCCTTAGATGAGAAACCCTGAGGGGTGTTGAATCCAAAATGGGAAACTTCTGGGGGTTTTACCTGTTCTAGTACTTTGGGGACTTTGCAGATGCGACTGGCCCCACAAATATCTGTGCGGCAAAAGCCAAATAACACTCCCTCTCTTGTACCCCCTCCAGCGCCCAAACAGCAGTTTACACCCACATGTAGGGTATTTGCCGAACTTGGAAGAAATTGCGTACACAATTTTGGGGCTTTTTTTCCAAGATTCCTTGTAAAAATTAAAAATTTTTAGCTAAAATTGCAGGGTTATTGAAAAAATATATTTTTTTTTTATTTTTAGAGCCGAACGCTAAAATAAATTTGTGAAAGCCTGTGGGTCGATATACTCACTACACCTCTGGATATATTCCGTAAGGGGTGTAGTTTCCAAATGGGTCTTTTTAGGGTATTTATTAAGTTTTGGAACCTTAGGTGTCCCACACCTGAAATGCGCCTAAATAAAATAGTAATGAAAATGTGTCCCCAGAGTCCAGTTGGTGCTGCTCATATTTTGGGGGGGTTTTGGTTGAGCCAAATAATGCACTAGGGCCACATATGGGATATCTCTGAAAACGGCAGAATCTGGGGGAAACAATATTAATTTGCATTTCTCTGATCACATTTACCGTATTCTTGTCAATAATGTAAAAAATTGAAAATCTGATAAAAAAAAGTGAAATTTTGAAATTTCACTTCCACTTTGCTTTAATTCCTGTGAAACACCTAATGGTTAATAAACTTCCTAAATGCGGTTTTGAATACTTTAAGGGTGTTAGTTTCTTAGATGAGGTCATTTATGGGGTATCTAACATACAGGTCAATCAAAGTCAAAGTTAGAACTGGACTGGTCCCTAAAAAATGTATATTGCAAATTTTCTTGAAAATTTGAAAATTACTACTAAATTTATGTCGTAAAAAAAAAAAAAGACATTTAAAAAATGATGCCAAACTACAGCAGACATATGGTAGATGCTAGTTATAAACTATTTTGAGTGGAATAACTATCTGTCTTACATGCAGAAATTTTTGAAGTTTAAAATTGGTAAATTTTTCACATTTTTCACGATAATTTGATATTTTTCACAAATAAACAAGCATTCTTTGGACCAAATTTCTTCTAAACTTAAAACACAATGTGTCACGAGAAACAATCTCTGAATCACATGGATAGGTTAAAGTGTCAAAAAGTTATTCTCACATAAAATGACACATGCCAGACTTAAAAAATGGGGCTCTGTCAGAGAGGCCAAAACTGGCTCTGGCGGTAAGGGGTTAATTGCTGTGCCTTCCTGCACAAAAAAACACATTAAAAAAGCATCAAAATCGCACTGTGTGAAAGCAGCCTTAGAAATATAGTTCCTTAGAATATTGGTGATGCGTTAAATCCTTATTTCACCCACTGTATATACATTACATTGATGACCTGCAATTTATTTGACGCTTAAAATGATTTGATTTCCTATATTATAGTTAGAGATGGGCGAATTGATTCTAACGAAGTGGAATTCGTTTAGAATTTCAGGAAAACTTCGGTTCTGAACAAGTCGCAGTTTGGGTTAAATTCGGCTGAACGAAGTGTCTTTTGATTGATAAAATGGCTGCAGCACAGGCGCTGCATGGGGCCCAAAGCACTCTGGGAGGAAGAAGGGCATAGCCTGCATACTGTGCAGAGATGAACCAATCAGAGACCGGCGGGATTCTGTGACGTCACCGCACTATATAAGTCTGGACGCGCCGCTGGGAGCTCATACCGCTCTCACTGTACTGATCAGGGAAGGTGCTGCTGCGGCTGCTTATGATATCTCTTACTAAAGAACTTATTTTTATACAGCGATTTTTGGGGGTTCACAGCTTTTTCTCAGAGACGCTTCCTTACATTCTGATTTTTTGGGGTATTGGATTGAATTCCAGTGTGCGTCCACTGCAGCCCGCATATAAAATTTTAATGCTATCTGCTCACAGCACATTGAATATCCAAAGGGGATCTAAGCCAGTTCCAGTTGAACTCAGTTAAAGAACCAGCGATTTTACAATACAAATACCACTTCATTTTTGGTTGCTCATTTCTTTTGCGCAATTTAGATTCAGGGGTTAATTAAGCGTTGTTCTGCTGTTGTGGTCACTAAAAGAAACAGTGTTTTTCACCTCCAAAGAAGAAATTTTGCCTGTAGCATAATTCATATCCGAAGGTTAATTACAAGTTTTTCTGTTTTTTTGTGTTCCGAAAGTACACGCCGTTTTAAAAACGCTACAAAGCTGGTAATTGTTGGCAGCATAAAATCTTTTGCGCAATTTACATCCAAGAGTTAACTAAATATTTTTCTGCAGTTGTACTTAAAAGAAATGGTTTTTTTCACCGCCAAAAAAGAAATTTTGCCTGTAGCATAATTCATATCCGAAGGTTAATTAAGCCTGTTTGTGCTTTTATAGTCAGTAAAATACACAGTGTTTTTAAACGACACATACAAGTAAATTTTTCCTGGCCATTTGTGGAGCGCAATTTAATCCAAGGGTTACCCAACTGTTACTGGTTTTTAAATTTTTAGTAAAAAAGGGTGTGTATTTATATTA
>JAODAL010081874.1:0-11765 GCA_025379985.1 Phyllomedusa bahiana
CGGGGCCCAAATTCGCCTCCAGGACTGCGGCACAAGCAAGAGGCATGAAAGGCGTTGCCCCCGCCCGGGTTTTTTTTGCCGATTGCCCGGGGCTTCCTTCCCTCCTTATGGCATCAGTAACTGGGCTCAGACAGACAAAATATCCTCTTTGGCCTCTTGATCTTTTAACATCCCTAATGCCCCCCAACCCGCATTTTGTCATCAGAGGTCTTCAGAAAATGGATTATCCACATGGGGGGTACACAGTTACATTTGGGCTCCCTTCCCCTTTGTTGGAGGGTTTTTTGCTAAGGGTGCTGATAAGACATTTTGGCCTGAGGGGGAGGACGAGGGGTAAGACGCGGTGCAGGTTGCGTTACCACTAAGAACAGATTGGCGACGCTTTTCGTTACTGAGATTCACAGGGCCCTGCCCCAGCGAAACGGGCCTGAGGGGTCCTGAAACTGCGCCCCTGGCATGGTTTGTGCCAGCACTGGAAGGAGCACCTTCTCTGTACCTTACCTCCATGTCCTCCCCCCTCTTTGCTCGCTTACCCCTGAATTTCCTCCTGTTCAGAAATATAAACATTTGAGAAGGTTTGGAAGATTTTTGGAAAGTCTCTTATTAAAAACGGCAAATCACAGCTTTTCCCCAATCCCTCAAATCAAAACAAAATTCTGGATTAAATTTAAAAACTCAAAGAGATTATCAACAAAGCTTGCTGCCCAAAAGTGAAAAAAAAAAACCTGCTGAAATGTATACGGATATTAAAAGGTATTTTGGCCCCTTTTCAATTCCCCTGTGGTGCTAAAAAATTTGCTGTATTCACATTTAACTCAAGTAGTTTTCCAAAGCTGGCCTTGCGCCAAATTTTGAAAAAAAACAGTATCTGAAATGAAAATTCGGAAAATAAAAGGTATTTTTGGAAAAACCCTTCAATTCACCTGTGGTGATACAAAAATTGCCTAATTCACATTTAAGTGAAAAGGTTTTTCCTAAAAGAAAAAGCTTTTTAAAAGTGCCCAACGTGAAAAAAAAACACGTATCTGTAATGTATTCGGAAAATAAAAATTTTTTTTGGCACGTATCAATTCACCTGGGGTGAAAAAAAAAAATTGCTGTTTAAAAATTTAACGCAAAGTAGATCTATCAACAAGCTCCCTTTGGCCCCCAAAGGGAAAAAAACACGTATCTGAAATGTATTGGGGATAATAAAAGGCATTTTTGGCACCTTTCAATTCACCTGTGGTGATACAAAATTGCTGTATCACTTTTAATTTGCAAAGTAGATTATAAACAAAGTGGCCTGGCCAAAGTGAAAAAAACGTATCTAAATGTTTTTGGTAATAAATTTTTTTTTTGGGCACTTTCAATTCCCTTGGTGCTAAAAAAATTGCTGTTTCCATTTAAGTGCAAGGTGCCTCAATGAAAAAAGCTGTAGTGCGAAAGTGAAAAAAACACTACTTAATGTATTCGGATATAAAAGGTATTTTTGGCACCTATCAATTCACCTGTGGTGACAAAAATTGCTGATTCACATTTAAGTGCAATTTTGCCTCAATGAACAAAGCTGTACTGCCCCAAAAGTGAAAAAACACGTAAAATGTATTGGGATAATAAAAGGTTTTTTGGGCACCTATCAACCTGTCTGACTAAAAATTGCGGGTTTCAATTTAACTGCAAGGTGGCTTACAACAAAGCTGGAATGGGCAAAATTGAAAAAGAACACCTTTTGAAATGTATACTGATAAAAAAATTGGAGTTTTGCCCAACGAGCCCAGTTACTAAAAGTTTTACCAAAAAGTTAGGCCCCCCAAACCAGGAAAAAAAAAAAAAAACTTTTAATTAAAGTTTTTTTCGTGCAAGTCTCACTAAGTTTTGGGGTGAACTTTCCAGATTTTTTTAAGGGGCTTGTTTGTTCGCCCTGGGCTCCCCCCCCCCCCCCGCTCCCCCCGTGATTTCAGGGGTAGATGCCCTTTAAAATTCCTACCTAACTCATAAAATTTTCCCAGCCCTCTGTCTAACTAATTTGAAAGGGTCACGCTCCCAAAACTTTTCTTTAAAAAATAGAATAATTTCGCGGGCCTGTTTGGACACAGGCAGAGCGCACGTCCTATGCTAAAGCTAAGACACTGATCAAACAAAGGCTGTTTTTGAAAAACGGGTTGTTTTTTTTCCCACCCAATCCAACCATACACATCCCAGCATGGTCGCACAACATCTCCCCTCTTATTCTGTAAGCTGATTTGCGGGCCGCCAAAATGACGGAAGCCCCAAAAAAAGGCACAATTTTTTAATAGATGATGCCAGTTTTAAAACCAAAATTATCGATGAAAAAAAATTTTGATAAAAAAACTGGGGCCGATTTCAATTTTGTCGATAATAACGCTCAACCAATCGGGATTCCAGCACTACGGCGGTGGGTTCCAGCCCCCCGCAGCCAGGTGAGTACGTGTCGTCAGTCTCCTTGGTTGGCTTGGGGGGTTTTTTTGGGGGAAATTAGGGAAGGGGGGGTGGGTCCAAGGACAGCCGGGGGCCTTTTTAGTTGATGTGTCTGAGGTTAAAGTTTGAGGGGCTCGGTCAAGGACTTTTTGGTTCTTTTTGGGCAGCGGGGACCGCAGCAGCACCCCCCGCTGGACGCTTGGGGGCATTTGGGCCAGAAAATTTGGTAGTACAGTTGGGATGAGTTAACGTCTAAGGGTGAAAGGGTTTTTGGGGTGTTGGGGGAAAGGGGGGGGCGCTGAGTGGCAAAGGGAACGGATGTCGACGAGGTGCGTTTAGATGAAGACGAAAGGGGGGGTTATGTTTTTTTTGGGGGCCTTTTGGGGGCCCATTTTAAGCAAGAGGTGAAAGAAAAGTAGGAAGACGAATAGTAGAAATTTTTTTTCGTGCCCCCCCTTTGAAAAATTCAATTTGAAAAATTTAAAAAAAGGATGAGAAAAAGAAGGAAGATGAGGAAAAAGCGGCGGGTGGCGGTTTATTCCTCAAACATTTTCTAACTGGCTCAGGCTTTTGCTATTTTGGCTATGTAGTGGGGAAAAAGCGCCTGAAAATTTGCTCAGGTGTTGGGTTTTATAGGACGCCAAAGGTGAAGCTCACGGGTTTATGGGGGAAATGGCCTGGCAAAGTAGATAAACAGTTTCGTCAGCGAAAGGCATGCGATCCGCATCCGCTGGGATCAAAAAGATATTGGTTGTGGTTAAGGGTCAGACACCGACAGGTTTGGGTCCCCTTTTCATGTCGGCCGGGGGTCCGGCCTAGTCAAACCAAAGCCGGTTTTTCAGTGGTTGGTTCAGCAGGGGACAAAAGGGTTTTGGTGTCGGCATTTTAAAAACGACAGCCCAGTGCAAATAGGAGCAAATTGTCGCTTGGGCACATTGCCCTTCTGCAAGGGTCTTCTCATGGGGCACCAGATGTTTTAAGAAGGGGGAAATAAAGGTTTAGCAGCATAAGCCAAGGGGGACTCCAGTGGAGGGAAAAAAGAGGAACCTTTTTCTAAATGGTTTCGGGATGCGGCGGTCGCGTTTTTGTATGAGGGTTTTTTAAAACTTTTTTTCGTATTCCACCCCTTACATAGTTTTCCCTCCTGGGGGGGAATTTAAAATCGCTTATGATCTCCCCGGTGGTTAGCGAAAAATTGTTTAAGGAAGGGGCCATTGGGTGGGATGGCGGGCCCGTGGGGTTCTCCACCGTTAACGGAACTGAAAATTTCGCCTTTAGGGATTGTACCCAAGAAAAGCCGAATAAGTTTAACTTATTCACCACCTTTTTTTCCCAAAAAGAGTTGCTTTTAAGACGGATACCCAGGACTGTGTTGGGTGGGTATACTCTTTGAGAGCTTTGCGATTGGTGGCTTCATGGGAAGGGGTCTTAAAGGCAAAAACTGATTTTGAATCCCTTCCTTTTTTGCCCCCAGTGCACCCTACATTTACTTTTTGGGTTTTATTGGAATGAAATATTTCGTTGATCTTTGCCTCCCTAGGGGCCTGTTCGGTTTCTTGTGCTTATTTTGGGTTTTTAGCACTTTTTGGAGTGGGGGGTTCGGGTTGTCAGGAGGGGTTTTCAGTGTTTATTATTTAGATGATTTCTTTTTTAGGTCCAGCTGATTTTTGGGTGTGTTTATCATTATTGAAAAAAAATTGAGTGTTTTTTGGGGTTTTTGGGAGCCCCCTTTTGGCACCTGACAAAACTGTCGGCAATAACCGCTTATTTCTAGGAATTTGCATTGATTCCGAAAAGAGGATTGTAGTTACCGGAGATAAATTGAAATCATTAAAGTTTATTGGGCGCTCTTATCGTCTACGGAAATTTCTCTGAGAGATTTGCAGCTCTTTTGGGAAAACTGAATTTTTCCCTGTCGGTTTATCCGAGGGGCCGGGTTTTTGTCGGCGTTTGGAAAGTGAACATCGGGTAAAAAAAGCACCTCACCACTTCTGCGGTTAAAATAGCGAACTTCGGGGTGAATTAAGGGTGTGGGAAAGATTTCCCGTCCGTATAATGGGCGATCCATTATTTTGGGGGATGTAAGTCCAAAGAAGAAAAAATTTAAATTTTTTCCCCAAGCAGCGGGCGGATTGGGATTTGGTGCTTATTGTCAAGGTCGTGGGGGGCGCGGGTCCTTGGGGCCGGGGGGCTGGGTAGTGACAAATTGGTATCGAATCTGGGGTTACTAGAATTTTTTCCAAAAGTGGGTTTCAGTGGGAAATTTGGGGGGATCGGTTTCGGGATAACAAATTCGTTTTCATTTCGAAACCTGGGAGGGTTCAAGTAATTAATAGTCGTCCGCTTCTTTCCTCCCGTAGTCCCTTTGTTGCGGCACTTTGTTTTTTAAGTGCTTAGCCCAAAGCATTTGGGGGCGGGGCATGTACCGGGCTTGACAATTGCATAGCGATTCCCTTTTCCGTTTTTCATGGGGGCGGTCCGCACCTTGGGTCCAGGGGCAGCGGACAAGGGCGAAGAATGTCTCTCAAAATCTGGAGTGTGGTCTGCGCAACAGGGCATTTGATTGGGGCTCCTTGGCCGATGTACTAGGACGGCTTTGGATGCAGCTGGCATTGTGGGGTTGAAAGGTTAGGGAGTTTGTGATGTCTTCATACGATATAGGGGTGGGACGCTTTTTTTGCTGGTTTCTTGGGGGAGAAAGGGAAGGTGGGCTGTGTCTCGGGTTTTTCGTCTCTTTTGGGGGTTGCTTTTTGGGTTTTAAACTTCGTTTCGCGAGATGTGACAAAAAGACTTTTTGGGAACCCACAATTTTAGGGGGTAAGATAGGGAAGTTACCGGATTCCGTTGGCCGGTGCTTTTCGGGTTTTTGGAAAAGTTTTTCTTTGTCAAATTTGGGGGTGATTTGTCGTTCTGATTTTGAGGTCCGTTTATTCAGTTTGGGCTTTTTCGCGGGCATTCTTGGTGCCTTTCGGGATTGGGAATTAGTACCAGAGCCGGTCTAGGCTGGTGGTTTTTTATTGGTGATTTGAAGGTGCAGGGTAGGAACTGGAATTTGTTATTCGGCGTTCAAAAACGGATAGGTCGGAAAAAGGATAGAGTTGTATTAGGTCGGGTAGCTGGGGCTTTTTCTTGTCCCTTTAAAAGTGTGCAAGCTTTTTGGAGCTTAGGGGGGTTTACTCAAGGGCCCCTTTTTGTGTCATGAAAATGGGTCTTTTTTTTTTTTTCACATACCAGTTTACGGCTGTTTTCGGCAATGCTTGCTAACCTTGGTTTTAATCCCGCCCAATTTTGCTCCCATTCATTTCGGAAAAGGGGGTGCAACAGAGGCGGCGGTGGGGGTTTTTAGTGGGGGATGTGTTGTAAGATTTGGTAGATGGGAATTATTTGATTTCCGCTTGTACTTCGTCCACCTTGATTGAGGAGTTTTTAAAATGGATCTTACCTTTGTTGTTTTTTGTTGTGCGTTGTCCCTCCCCCCCCCCCTTTTGTTTTTAGTCTTGTTGGAATCATCCCCGGTTTTGATTGTTGGCCATTCATTTTTTCCACTGGGGGGCAAAGGGGAGCGGACGTGAACCTGACGGACGACAACGGGTTCCCCTCGTGAAAAGGCGGTCTCCGGGGGATTTGGGGGAGAGGCAGATTGGTCTGGTGTGGGATTTTTGAGTTTTTTCAGGGGGGTAGGACTTGATAGACCTCAAAATATTCTGATTTATGTGGGGGGCAACGATTTGGGGTTACGTACCCCTCGGGACTTTTGCGTATATAAAAGCTATCTTGGATTATGGGTCACAAAACCCGGTCTGTTGGGGATATGGTCAACATGGTAATTGTCATTATTGGAGGAGTGAGATCAGTGGAAAGGCTGAATAGCCGGTAAACTTAAAAAGGGGAGTTGGAGCTTTGTGGGCCCTAATGGGGGTTTTTTTGGGGGCCTTGGGGTTGAATCCGAAAGGAAATTTTTGGCAAATGACGGAGTACATTTGAATCTGTTTTGGATTGACCAGGCTTGGCCCACAGGAAGGGATAGGAGGTTTGGGGTTGTTGGGATTCGCACATGAGGTTTCATGTCCTGCTCTCGTGGCGGAGGGGTCCCCTTTGGGGTTGTGGTACAATTGGTGGGGGGGTCTAGGAGGTTAATTCCTCGGTTTTATAAATTGGGTTTAAGTTTGGGCTGGCGAAAGTAGGGCTCCGCAGGTAAAAAATCCCCAGAGCCGGTAACCCGGGTGGTGCCATTGATTTTTGGTTTGGGGCCCCCCCAGCCAGTTGGTGCGGGGGGGGTAATGGTTATTATATTTTAACAATTGGGGTCAATCTTTTTACTTCAAGGACCCCTCCCCCGTATAAGAATTAATTTGGGGATTTTTAAATAAATGTTGTACATTATTGACTATGCTAGTTTTTATGTTAATAAAATGGCTGCGTGGCCAAAATTTAAAACCAACCCTTTTTCCGTTGTTATTAAAAAAAAAGGGGAAAAAGGTTTGGGGTTGGATTATTTTAGCAAAATGTGTGTGGGGGACTTTCTATGTTTGGGAAGCAGTCATATTTAAAAAATCGATAAGGGTAAATATTAACAAAGCGGTCCCCCTGCGATCGCTATGGCAATGAAGCGGGGCCCGGGGGCAGTAGGGAAAAGGGGGCGCTGACCGCGCCCCCAGCACGCGCGCCAAGGATGCGGCGGGAAAAGCGCAGATAGTAAAGGGCCCGCAGACCGCGGGCCCCCCCAAAAGGGGGCGCACTTTGGCCGAAGGGGGGGAGCTTTCGTGACCGTTACTGAGGGGCCGCAACCCGCGAAAAACATTTTTCTGGCCTACAAACGGTGACCCACCCTCCTGCCTGTAGGTTTTTTTGTCTGGGGGAAGAGAGTGGGGTTTGGGGTGGTTTTTTTATATATATTTTTTCCGGGTCATAGTAGCCTTTTGGGGGTTGGGTCCTTGGAGTTGGTGGGGGCAAATTTTTGGGTGGGGGAGTCATAAAAGGGGGTTGATTCCCTCATTTTATAAAATTGGTTTAAGTCTGGGCTGGCGAAAGTGGAGAGTCCCGCCCGCTTAAAAAGTCCCCCAGAGCCGGTAAAACGGGGGTGCCCCTTATTTTGGGTTTGGTGCCCCCCCACCCGTTGTTCGGTGGGGGTATGGTTTTATATTTTAACCCAAATTTGGGGCGTCGATCTTTTTTTGCTTCAAGGACCCCTGCCCCGGTATTAAGAATTATTTGGAGGATTTTTTTTTAAAAAAATAGTTTACTTTTTGTTTTGCTTATGTTTTTAAATTTTTAAAAAAAGGCTGCGTGGCCAAAAAAATCCAAACCGTTGTCCCTTTTTTTAAAAAAAAAGGGGGTATAAGGTTGGGGTTGGATTATTCTTAGCAAAATGTGTTTGGGGGGGGGCTTTTCTATGTTGGGACAGCAGTCGGTATTAAACATGTTCAGGGTAAATGTTAACAAAACGCGGTCTCGCGAGCGCTATGGTAGTAATCTCTTACATGGTCTGCAGAGCTCTGATGCAGGACTAGCATATTACCATTATATGGTCACTTGATGTGAAGTTTTTTGTCTTTTCAGTGTTTTTTTTAATCAGTAAGAGTGTGGTGATATTATTTAATCACTATTGTAACATGTGGATATGATGTGGTGGTATTGTTTGGGCCTTGCACAATGGTATTTTTGGTAATATCGGTCTTTGTGTAGGGCATTTTGTTCAGTAGGTATAGTGAAAACAATGTGGTAAGATAACTATATATGTATCTATATAACCTATGAAATGGGGAACATGTATTTAACCTTTGGGCCTTATGTATGAAAACTGTCTAGCAGTAAGACTGTCTTTGTTGTCCATATCAACCAATCAGAGTTTAACTTACATTTTTCTAGAGCACAATATGAAATGAAGCTGAGCTCTGACTGGTTGCTATGGGAAACACAGACAGTCTTACTGCTAGACAGTTTTCATACGTAAGGCCCTTGGGGCCTCATGTATGAAAAATATCTGGGGCTAAGACTTTCTTTGTTGCCCATAGCAACCATTCAGAGCTCAGCTTCATTTCATATTGTGCTCTAGAAAAATGTAAGTTAAACCATGTAAGCAACCATTCAGAGCTCACCTTTCATTTTTTCAGAGCACTATATAAAATGAAAGGGGATCGCCCTATGGCAACAAAGAAAGTCTTAGACCTAGACAGTTTACATACATGAGGCCCTTAATATTTGCTTCTTTGTTCACCATTATCAGCATAGTAAACTGCAGGTTATCAGGGTTATAGTGTAGGAAACAGGAGGAGGTACCCAGGGAGTGCCTGACAAGTTCTCAGTATTGCACGGACAATGTCACTAATTCACTTACAATTCCTAACTTATCACAAATTTTATGAGAACTAGTTGTTTCCACTGTTGACGAGGAGAAGAGTAGCTATAAGAAAGTATAGTCATCATATCCATGCACTGTTGCAGAGTTGCCAACTGTCTGTAAATTTCTGGACAATCCTTAAAAACTAGGAACTTTCTTTTAATGTTTGTATAAAATGAACAGGAGTATATGTAATTTGTTTATGCCTCTGGATTATAGAGGGATTGTTGGACTGGACGTAGAATTTGCTGTGCCAGAACTACGTCAAGCTCTTATCTTTTTAGTTTCCCTTCACACTGAAGTTCTGAGGGCGTTTCATGGGCTAATTAGATTAAGCAGATAAGACTGTCCCATAGGTAGGGGTGAGATAAAGACCCCTTTGGGCACAAGAGGACAGAAGTGTTTCCCCAACTAATGAATATGAAAGAGATAACGTAAAAATAAATGGATTTTAAATGGAACCCTGTAACATTTTTAAATACATTTGAATGGGTTATCCATGTGTTTTTTTCTTTTAAATAAATATATGCTTTGCTTGCCATAACGGAATAGAAAAACTTATGCTTACCTTTGTACTCCCATTCCTTTGTCTCTCCAGTTCTTCTGCTTACCTCTGCTTCCAGTGGTCGGATCGTCAATTAGTGGCTGTTGAAGTTATTTGCCAATGCCTGACACTCTGAGCTGTTCACTTCTGAACAGTGATATAAGGCAATGCAGTGTGATGGCTATAGCCAGTCAGTAACTGCAGCAATAATGATCTGACCATCAAAAACAGGAAGCAGACAGAATACCGGGGATGGTGGAGCGGTAGGACAAGGTAGGACAACGTCAGCACTGCATCTGAGGTGAAGACAAAGGTGTGAGGTTTTTTATTTTGTTGCAGTAGCAGCATGATTTTATTTAAAAATAAAAACATATGGACATCCTATTTTATGAAAAAAAGCACATATTTGGTAAACAAGAAATAAAATTCATGTTTCATAAATGTTAGACTTATCTTTAAATTAAGCTATTGTTATTGGATTTTAAACAAAGCTGAAAAAAATTATCAACATAAAAGCACCTTTCTAGGAGAACATTAGAGTTTCAGTTTTGAGATTTCTCTCAATAGAGCAGATAAACTGTAGAATTGACACCTGCCTCAACACCTAGACTTAGATAAACTCACCATATTTTATTGTAATAATTGATTTTCTCTTGTATAATTATCAGTTTCAATACTAAACACAATGTCTACTAGCTCTGAAGTCAGAACACCCTCCCCCTTCTCGCAGCAGCATAGCAACCATTTGACAGATTCCTCGAATTGCGTTTCCACAGTGCTCCCCTTACTTCTGCACTTCTCTACAATGTAGTCTGTGTAAAACACTGTGTACTCCATTACATCACTGTACACAATTTCTACAAGAAATCATCAGCAACAACTGAAGACCTTGTCTATTTCAGATAATGCAGAACAAAGGCGTTATACATGTAAAGAATGTAAAAACTGACTTGTATATGATTCAGAACAAGACAATTACAGGAAGACGACTGCTGGGTATTAAATAGCATTTGCCATTAAAAATCACAACTAAGTATAATAATGTAATTTGTTAAAAATTCTATTCTTACATATGCAGTTTAACAAGGATGATTTGTCATTCAGGACTCTAGGAAAGCTGGGGGACATTATTTGGGAGTACAGTTATGCTTCTTTCAAAGAAACAGCTTAAACTAAGAGGCAACTGAATACACCCTGAAAATAGGGATATCACTCAAAAGAAAAAAGTGTACATTATGTCACCTTTTTAGCATTCTTCAGATGTTTTCATAACAATACCATGTAGTGAGAGAAAGGATAACACCTACTGGTCCAATATCAGAATACATTCCTATTACTAATAATAACTAGAAAATAAAAAACAACTTTTTCATGGTATTTTTTAGGAACTTTTTGTGCAGCCATATATTATATTAAAGTCTATAGTGCAATGGAACACACTATTTTGTGGCATTTTGTTTTGTGGCATCTTTAGGGTTTTCTTACAGTACTTGAAAAATGGCAGAAAAAAACAAACATTTTAAGTTGTAATAAAAAAAAAATTGGAAATAACTAAGAGTATGTATGTAGGAAGCTTTAAACAGAGAATAATTTATATGAACTAAACTCAAGCACGTTGGAGTACATTTACTATTGCTGTCTAAAATTTAGATTTAAATATAAAATTTAGTTTCAAATGTAAAGTTAGGCAGCCTAAAAATGCATCAGATTTTTTATAGAGGTTTATGTTGTTTAATCATTCTGACACATAGTAAGACCTGTCTAGCTATTCTAGACCAACAATTATTTGGCTTATTTTACCATTTTAGAGTAATTTTGGCACATAGGGCGACATGTATGAAACCTGGCACCGACACACCAGTTTAAAACCGCTTTAGAGGAGTGTAGACGGCACCAGTATTTATGAAAAATCTCTCAGCACTTTATAGGTGTTTAGTTCTACGGCAAAATTTGTCTCAGCCATACCACTTTGAAATTGGATAAAGCAAAAGCAAAGATTGGAATGCTCACTTCTACGGCAGTTGTTAATGCACCTGATCTCCTTTCTTCACTCGGTTCTTTCCATAATGCACGGAATCTGCAATCCTCAGCCTCAGGACCACAAGTAAATCCAAAATGTAGCGCAAGTGGATCCAGCAAGTGTGGAAACTATGGGCAACATGTATGATCGGGAATTGCGTCTGATTTCAGGCGTATACTGCGCCTCACCGTGCCGACTCCACTGTCGGACACAGGGATGCGCTGTGAGGCGCAACCTTCACCACTTTCGGATGCGCCTAACATGAAGGGGCGTGCAGTGGGCGCGCTGTGGGCGTTCTGGGGTGGGACACACCAGATTCGAAATCAGTGACGCATGTATGACTGGCGGTCGGCAAAGTGAAGCGCATTCCAGCTCCGACAGGCAGACCTAGTTCAAAGTGGTCTACCTGAGTCGGAGGAGGCGCAGTTTAAGCTAAACTT
>JAODAL010081875.1:0-11764 GCA_025379985.1 Phyllomedusa bahiana
TGTATGGTTCCAAAAAAACCTCAGTTCGAGCAGAATATCTAGAGAATCCGTTACAATTGAGGACCCCCCCCCCATGAATCCACAAGGATCCGTCCCAAAAAATAACATCTCCAGCAAAATACAGCGCGGACTTCTCATTCAAACAAATGACCTTGTTAAAGGGTTAAGGAGAAAAATTTTAAATTTCAAAATCCGCATTCAATTCCCAAATTTAAAAACTTCAATGAAAAATTACCCTTAAAGGAAAGCTCAAAGCAAAATTAATAACTTGTAATTTGTTTAAGGGGCCCCATGGGCGGGGGATCAAAGATAACACCAAAAAGAAAAATGATTGTCTTTTCTCGGCCCCTCAGATCAGCTCAAGGGAGAACACGTTGGGGCAGATTTACTAAAAAATATCTATTTAAAACCCGGGGCTATTTAGAAACTTTTTAAACAACTTTTTCTATTTTGGGTTAGTTTTTTCCAATTACGCACCCAAATGTTTTTCGCCGCGATTGCACTTTTTAACCCCACCCCTTTCCTTTTTTTTGGGGCCCTTAGGCTTATATGCTTTTTAAAAATAAAGCCCTTTAAGCACTTGATGATATGACAATTCCTTTTAAACAATAGACGCTGGACAAAAAAACCCCTTTAAGCACTAGAACATGGGCAACCCTATTTTAGCACAGACACCATCCAAAAACCCCTTTAAGCACTAACAATATGGGGCAAAAACCTTTAAACTTAGGGGGCATGGACAGCCACTTTAAGCACAAATATATAGAAGCCCCTTTAAAGCACTAGACAACATGACAGCCCCTTTAAGAATGCAACATGTACAACCCCCTTTTAAAAATAGATGACATGGAAATCCTTTACGTACTAAACACTGGAAAACCCCTTTAAGCGCTTGACGACATGTACACCCCCTTTAAACATAACAAAATTTGGGCAACGGCTTTAAAGCTCTAGATGACAGTACAGCCCCCTAACACTAGACGCTTTTAAAACCCCTTTAAGCATAGTGATAGGAAAACGGGTTTTTAAAACTTAGTGGCAGGGCAGCTCCTTCAGCACTAGACAACATGGACAGTACCTTTAAGCACTAGACAATATGGACAACGTCGTTAAGTTCTAGATGATATGGACAATGGCTTTAAGCACTAGGTGACATGGGCAGTCTCTTAAAGTACTAGGTGACATGGACAGCCCCTTAAAGCACTAGACAACATGGACAGCCCCTTTAAGCACTAGACAATATAGACAATGTCTTTAAGCTCTAGATGGCATGGACAGCCCCGTCAAGCACTAGACAACATGGACAGCCCCTTGAAGAGCTAGACAATATGGACAACGGCTTTAAGCTCTAGATGACATGGACAACTCCTTAAAGCACTAGACGACATTAACAACCGCTTTAAGCTCTAGATGGCATGGACAACTCCTTTAAGCACTAGGTGACATGGACAGACCCTTAAAGTACTAGGTGAGATGGACAGCCCCGTCAAGCACTAGACAACATGGACAGCCCCTTTAAGCACTAGACAATATGGACAACGTCTTTAAGCTCTAGATGGCATGGACAGCCCCGTCAAGCACTAGACAACATGGACAGCCCCTTGAAGCACTAGATGTGGCCTCTGCATGAACCCTACAGGGTTACAACTCTGCCATCATCATAGGATTGCAAGTCTTTGACTGGGAAAAGTCTTGTGTGGGATCAAAGCTTCTTATCCGAGTGTTGACAGGAAGTGACAGCTTTTCCCAGGATCAGGTCGGGGATTGAAGCGTGTGGCATCTCCAGCGATGCACATGTAATCTGCATTCAATCTGCGCGCCTATTGCATTAGCTGCAGCAGGTGCCCCGGCGCTGATACATCCCTAATACCGGGCGATCATTACCACCTCGCTCATCACTCTCACATATGTATGATGGCCGTGACGGGCTCCAGACTGATGACAAGGCCCCCCCCCCCCCTCCCCTCACCGGGACTAAACCTTGTCATCATATTGACAGACGTTCAATCTTCCAGGTTTCCTCTAGTTCATGTTTTTTTCTCCTTTCTATAAATTGGATGAGTTCCTCGCATGTGCCGAGCATCAGGTTCTCTGGAATGAGGCGAATGGAAACTGAGCAGCAACATTGGGTTTAGGGACCACGAGGAAATATCCAATATACAATTGTTTACAATATTTTGCAGAACAGTTTTGGCTGAAGTTACAATGTTTCATTCACAATAGAAAACACTGAGCTCCCTGCTTGTTGTCAGTGAATGGCGACATTATCTAGGTCCGTCCAGTGGCTCCAACCACATAAAATCTAATGCTTCTCATGGCTTTTTTTTTACAGTTGTATTCAGACTGCACAATTTTCTGTGCCACAAGTGTCAAACTCAAGGAATTCAGCCCCCACCTTCTTTTATATGGGACCTTAGACACTGAAAGCAGGAATAGAGAAGGTCTGGACGGAGGAGGATCTGCTCGCCACTTCCCTTGAGGGGCGCAGGCAGCACTTGCCAAAGGCGCTGGCACAGGGAGCAGGCACCATTTTGGATTCACCCTAACCAGCGCCTCTAGCCACCCTCCAATGGCCCTTTAAAGGGGTTGCCTCACTACAGGGATTGCTGCTTTTTATGCTAAAGATCTTGCAAAAAGAAGACCCTTTGCAATATGTGTCCATTACCAGTGTCCTACCCATTCCTAGATATCCCCTCTTGTATGGGCTGCATCAGCTCCTCAGTCGCTATAGATACAGACCTGTTTGATCTCTCCTGATAGGCTGCCAGCGCTGGCTTCTATAGCTACAGACCTGTTCAATCTCTCCTGATAGGCTGCCAGCACTGGTTGCTATAGCTACAGACCTGTTCTCTCTCTCCTGATAGGCTGTCAGCACTGGTTGCTATAGCTACAGACCTGTTTGATCTATCCTGATAGGCTACCAGCATTGGTTGCTATAGCTACAGACCTGTTCCATCTCTCCTGTTAGGTTGCCAGCACTGGTTGCTATAGCTACAGACCTAGATTCTACTGCAGCCTAGTAGAATCCAGTAAATATGCCCTTGAATTCAAAATGAAACCAGGACTGAGGTAAGATAAATCAATGTAGTGAGACAATCCCTTTAAGGACAACCAGTGTCGGACTGGGGTGTCTAGGGCCCACAGGTGGAGCTGACTCTAGGGGCCCACCAGTTGAGTTTTTATGGGCCCCCCCTTTACAGTAATAAAAAGGGATGTGGGTTTGGGCCCCTTTCCATACTCGCTTTTTGTTTTTGACATTTATTTCTCTGTTTTTTTTGGCCTCTTTTGAAAATGAAATTGGGGGTTAAAAAGGGACAACTCCGGGTTTCTACCATGCTCGGGGCCCCGGGGGGGTTTTCCCCCTTTTCCCCCGGGGTTGGGCCATCCGACCTGGGGCCAACCCAAATTGTGGCCCTAGTGAAAAGGTTCCCCTGCCCCCCTGCTTTTTATGAGTCTGGATTTACAGGCTGTTTAACATGTATCCCTGCGCTGATACTTTTTGTGGGCAAATTTTCCCAGGAAAACAAAAATAAAAGTTTTGTCCCTGTTTTCAGTTCCGACAATTTTTCCAAAAATTGAGACATTGTAAAAAGCTTCTAGTGTAAGAAACAAAAAGGCTCTGTTGGAAATTTGGGGGCAAAGGTTTTCGGATCTCTACCACACTTTTCTTTTTGTATCCCAAATGGATGGACGGATTGGCGCAGATTACCCCCATTCAAATTAGGTAACCCTGCATTCTGTCTGTCCTCCGGTAAAAAAAAACCCCAGGTCTTCTTTTCCCTCATGTAAGTCGGGGTTTGCTTTTCCTTATGTATAGTCAGGCTGCTGTCCCAGTTTGCCCGGGGCTGTCTGTCCTCCTCTATAGTCGGGCTGTCTGCCCCTGTTTTTAGTAGGGCGTCTGTCCTCATTTTTTTCGGGGCTGTTGTTTTCCTCTTAGCCCGGGGTGCTGTCCTCCTCATAGTAAAGGGCTGTTGTCCTCCTTATAGTCCAGGGCGTTGTCCTCCTCTAAAACCGGGGCTGTCTGTCCTCCTGTTTTGTCGGGCTGTCTGCCCTCCCCCCTATAGTCGGGGTCTGTCTGTCCCCCATTTATATCGGGTTCTGTCTGTCCCCCTGTATAGTCAGGGCTGTCTGTCCTCCTCTTGGGCCCAGGGCTGTCTGTCCCCCCTCTATACCCAGGGCTGTCTGTCCCCCCTTTTTGTCAGGGTTGTCTTCCCCTCCTGTTAGTCGGGGCTGTCTGTCCCCTGAAATTATCGGCCCCGGTCGTCCCCCCTCATAGTCGGGGCTGTCTGTCCTCCTCTATAGCAGGGCTGCTGCCCTTTCCGTATAGTCAGGGGTTCCCTGTCCTCATGTAAAGTCATGGTGTTTTTTCCTCCTCTAAGTCGGGGCTTCCCTGCCCCCTCATTTAGTCAGGGCTGTCTGTCCTCCTTATAGTCGGGGTTTGGTCTGTCCCCTGTATAGTCAGGGCTGTCTGTCCTCCTGTATAGTCAGGTCTGTCTGTCCTCCCCCCTTTTTTTTTTAAGTCGGGGATGTCTGCCCACCCGTAAAAAGTCGGGGCTGTTTGCCCCCTTTTAATAGTAAAGGGGCTGTCTGCCCTTTCCTGTATACCCGGGCGGGCTGTCTCCTCTATAGTCAGGGCTGCTGTGTTTCCCTGTTTTATTTCGGGTTTGTCTTGCTCCCCCTATAGTCGGGGCTGCCTTTTCCCCCTATATAGTCAGGGCTGTCTGCCCTTTCCTTATATCTGGGGTTTTGTCTGTCCTCCTGTATAGTCAGGCGTCTGCCCCTCCTCTATAGTCGGGGCTGTCTGCCCTTTCCTCTATAGTCATGGCTGCTGTCCCCTGTATACCCAGGGCTTTTTGTCCCCCTGTATAGTCAGGGCTGTCTGTCCTCCTGTATAGTCGGGTTTCCGTCTGTCCTCCTCATAGTCTGGCTGTTGTCCCCCCTCTATAGTCAGGGCTGTCTGCCCCCTGTATAGTCGGGGCTGTTTTCCTCATTTTAAGTCATGGCGTTTGTCCTCCTCTAAATCAGGGTTTGTCTTCCTCATGAATAGTAAAGGGCTGTCTGTCCCCTGTATCGGGCGGGGTTCTGTCCTCCTGTATAGTCGGGGCTGTCTGTCCTCCTGTATAGTAGGTTTTGTTGCCCCTCCTCAATTTTTCGGGGTTTGTTGTCCCCCAGTAAAAAGCGGGGCCCTGTCTGTCCTTTTCCTGTATGGGCCCCGGGGCGTCTGTCCTCCTGTATGGGCCAGGGTTTGTCGGCCCTCTATATCAGGGTTTTGTCTGTGCCCCTTTGTATATTCGGGGCGGGTCGGGTGCTCCTCATACGGGGCGCCCTGTCCCCCTGTATATCGGGGCTGTTGTCCTCCTGTATATCAGGGCTTCTGTCCCTCGGGAAGTCAGGGGTGCTGTCCTCATAAAAATCGGGGCTGCCCTTCCCTCCTCTATACCCAAGGGCTTCTGTCCTCCCCCAAAAGCCCAGGGCTGTCTGCCCTCCTTTAGTCGGGTGTTTTGCCCTCCTCAATAGTCGGGGCTTCGGGTCCTAAATGTATATTTGGGTTGTCTGTCCCCCCTTTTTTTAGTAAGGGCTGTTGTCCTCCTCTATAGCAGGGCTGTCTGTCCCCCTTTATAGTCATGGCTGTCGGTCCTCCCTGAAAAAGTCATTTGTAGGGCCCTCCTGTAAATCGGGCTGTCATTCCTCCTGTATAGCCCTCTGTAGTCCTCCTTTTTATGGGGCTGTCTGCCCTTTCCCTTATAGCCCATGGCTGTCTGCCCACCCTGTATATTTCAGGGCTGCCCGTCCTCCTGTATATTTGGGCCCGTTTTGGCCTCTTGTATAGCCCTTGGCGTTTGTCCTCCTCATAGAAAAGGGGCTGTCTTCCTCTTGTATAGTCGGGGCTGTCTGTCCTCCGTTTAGCCCGGGGCTGTTTTGTCCTCCGGTAAAAGCCCGGGGCCTTTTTCTTTTCCTTTCCTGTATAGTCTTTTTTGCCCTGTCCTCCTCAATAGTCGGGGCTGTCTGCCTCCTGTATAGTCAGGGTTTCCCGGGTCCTCCTTTTTATTCGGGCTGTTGTCCTCCTGTTTTGGGCAGGGCTGTCGGGGCTCCTCTTTTAGTCGGGGCTGCCCTGTGCTCCTTTAGTCGGGCTGTCTGGGGCTCCTTATAGCCCAGGGCTGCCCTTCCTCCTATATAGCCCGGGGCGTCTGTCCTCCTGTTTATTAAAGGGGCTGGTCCCCCCTTTAAGTCAGAGCTTGTCGGGACCCCTTATATCGGGGCTTCTGTCCTCATGTATATTCGGGTCTGTCGTCCCCCCTTTTTGTCGGGCCCTGTCTGCCCTCATTTTATAGCCCAGGGCTGTCGGTGCCCTGTAAAGTCGGGGTGTCTGTCCTCCTCTAATCGGGTGGGGTCTGTCCTCAGAAATGGGCCCAGGGCTGTCTGTCCTCATGTATATCGGGTCTTTTTCTTTCCCCCTGTAATCAGGGCTGTCTGTCCCCTGTTTAGTAGGGCTGTTTTTCCTCTGAATAGTCGGGGCCCTGTCTGTCCTCCTCTTTTGTCGGGCTTTTCTGTCCTCCTCTAATCGGGCTGTTGTCCCCCTCTATTTCGGGGCTGTTTTCCCCCTCCTTAATTTCCAGGTCGGGGCTGCCTCATTTTTAAGTGGGGCTGTCTGCCCTTTCCCCCCCCTATTTTCAGGGTTTCCCTGTCCCCCCCTGTATAGTGGGTTCTGTTTTCCCTCCTGTAAATTGGGGGCTGTCTGTCCCCGAAATAGTCGGGGGCTTTTCTGTCCTCCTGTATAGCCCAGGGCTGTCTTTCCTCTATAGTCAGGGCGGGTCTGTCCTCCTCTATAGCCCGGGGCTGTTTTTCCCTCCTGTATATTTTGGGCGTCTTCCTCCTTTTTGTCAGGGCTGTCTTTTCCCCCCCCCTCTATACCCGGGGTCTGCCCCTGTCCTCATGTATAGTAAAGGGGCTCTTCCTCCTTATAGTCAGGCTGTCTGTCCTCTATAGTCAGGGGTCTTCCTCCTCTTTTAGTCGGGTCTGTCTGTCCTATGAAATAGTGGGGCTGTCTTTCCTCATAAAATTCATTTTTCCCTTTGCCGGGAGCGTCCTCCCAAGTGAATGGGGCCTTTTGGGGCAGCTCCTCGCCCGCCGTTTGCCTGACAGGCAGTGACAAGTTTGGCTTTCCTATAGGTAGCAGCTCTCACCTCCAGATCCGGGGCTGGGACTTGTGACGGGTAATTACTTTCTGGCGTGTTTATGAACAGGTTAATGCAGCCGTAATAACAGGTCTGTGGCGCCTGTGGGTGTCGAGGTCTCAGCCCCACGTCTATCAATCTCAGCTCATTTTGCAGGGCCCCATTTTTTTTCTTTCCCCCCCCGGGTTTTAATACTGTTTTTTCGTTAATCTGTTGAGGGGGAAATGGGGCGCTTTGCGCCTTAAAACCTCCCCCTATACTTCTGAAACCCTTTCCCAAAATAAGCAAGGTCACCAAAAGGGAACCTGTCACCTTGGTCAGGGCTCTCTGATCTATAACATTAAACTGAAGGGAAGAGGAGCCCTGAAAACCCTTTGCTTCAAAACGGGAAACCAATTTGGGGGTCTCTGTATTATAGCGCTACTATGTGGGTGCCCTGAAGATTTTACCTTTCATTATTACTCCTTCTGCTGCTGTTTTGGTTTTTAGTCCATTGAAATGATCGGCCCCCCTTCATTTTTCCCATGGGGGCCCAATTTAAAAAAAGTTACGCCCCTTTCACAAGTATAATTTCAAACTTTTTTTTTGCTATTTTTCCAAAAATAATTAAAAAAAACAATACAAAGTGGGCAAACCCTTTTAAACTGGGCAGCCCGTTGTGGGGCCCAAAAGGATTTTGGGATGGGAAAAAAAGCCCGTTTTTCTAGACATGTAAATTTTTGGTTCCCCCGACCAGGGGGTTTGGGCAAGGTTTTTCTGGGGCCCGGGAAATAAGGGGACATATTTCATTGTTCATAGTTTTGTATGGTTTAAAAAAAGGGCATGTGTCCCCTAGTGCCCCACAATGGGAAAAAATTTTTTCCCACTCCCTGCCCCCGGGGCCCTTTCCTCCTGGGATTAAAAGGAAAGTCCTTACATGGTCACCCCCTTCCCTACCTGCATCCTGGCCCTGTAATCTAAGTCAGGGTTTGGGCTTAAAAAATGCAATGTGAGCCCCCCGGCATTGCAAATATAGGGGACCCTGCCCCAAAAATTTATAAAATTCCCCACCAGTTCCCACCCTATCCACTCTGAACCTGGCACAAATTGAGGCCAAGCCTTTTAACCATCTCCCTACATGCCCCTAAATCCCCCCACCCATGTCCGAATCACCCGCTGACGTTTTGGGGCAGCCTGGGCCCCACAAGACTAATTTGGCAACAGGGAAAACAGTGGACCCTACCCAAATACAAAAACATCACACCAACCCCCCTGCCCCCTAACCACCCCCCAAGCACAAAAAATATCATCCCCTCCCCCCTAAGGGTTGGGGGCAAATTTTGAAGTCCCTTAGGCAGCCTGCGCCCCACAAGAATTTGCAGGGGAGGGAGAAAAAGTTGACCCCCGCCCCAAAAACCCGGAAAAACACCAAAAAACCCTGCCTTTAACCACCCCCAACACCCTACAATCAAACTGACCACCCCAAACCCTGGGGACACCCCACTGACAAACCTGTAGGAAAACCGCGGCCCACAAAAAATTTTTCAGGGGAAGGGGGGTTTTATACACTGTTTTCCAATACAGGATTTCACACCGACCATGACTCTAGCCACCCCCAACACCCCTGTCTCTGCCCCCCCTTTCCCTGGGGCACCCCACTGCCAACCCGTTGGGGAGCCTGCCCGGGCCTACAAATAATTGGGGGCAGGGGTACAGTGGACCCTGCCAAATTCATAAACACCCTAGACCCTTTCCTTTTAACCAAAACCCCAAGCCACAAAGTACATCACTTTCCCTCAAAGTTGGGGCAACTTGGGTAAGCCCTTTTGGAAGGGCCCGCGGCCTACAAGGGCCAATTTTGGGAGGGGGAGGGAAATAAGTAGACCCCCGCCCAAATAAAGGATTTCACACCAGACCAAGCCTTTAACCACCCCAAAACACCCCTTTCATTTTCATCTGACCACCTTTCTTGGGGCACCCCACTGAGTTCTGTATCCCCAAAGGGGGCCCCCCGCCGGGGCCCACAAGACTAATTACGGGGGGGGAGTGTTGTAGACCCTGGGCCAAAAAAACATATCACCCTCAGGGCCTTTCCCTAACCACCCCTAGGGATCAAAAATCATTTACTCCACCTAGGGTTGGGGGTAAATTGCTGAAATTTCCCATAGGGGACCCGCAGCCTAAAAAAGTCTTTAAATTGGGGAGGGGAGGGGGCCCAAAGGGGTTCCTTCTCCCCCCTGGTTTTTAGCTGTTAATAACCTTTTTAATAACGCAAACAGTTCAACAGGCAGCGCGGGCTCAGGGAATCAGGGAATACACCTACATTCAGCTATACATTCACTATGTTTGTGGCCCCCTGGGCAATCCCTAGTGTCCCCAAATTGGATAAGTTGGCCCCTTCTTGTTTTGGAGGGTATTTCTTTCACCAAGCTGTCTGATCTGCATTTGAGAGATGCAGTGCACATGTGAAATGAGCAGAGTACCTGTATTTTCAGGCTGCTTGGCAGATACCAGGTCCGAGCTGGCAGCTGTGCCCCACATTGCACCCGGTGCCAGTGTGGGTACAGACCAGGGGAGGGTGTGAATGACTCCTCTATCAATTTGACTGAGCATTTACAGTTTTTGAATGGACTAAAAAGGGGAAGTTTTCCAAGAGATGGTGTCCGGCTACTGCCAAAGCAGGCGATGTTAGGGAAGTCTCCGGCTTTAACAGGGTTCAATGGACTGGAAAAGGTAATCAACAGCGGATAATAGCATTAGGTAGCGAGGCAGGGGGAACATCGCGGCGCGGCGATTGATGGTTACCTAGCAACAGCATTTACGAAGGTCTGACAAACCCTGTCTGGATTTCAAGCTCGCTGCCCCTGTCCGCGATTGGAACAGCTTTGCTGTCAAATTAGGGCAGTGATTTGGTTCTTCTTGAAGAACAGGCCGTGTAGTCACCTCGCGGTACAAGCCGCGCTCTGTGTGTCGCTGGCCGTTCGTTAGCAGACATTGTTCATGTTTAATTAAGCAGGGGGAGCGCTCGCCGTTCACCGTCACCCCGGAGAGGGAAGGGCGCGCTCACTCCCCTATGAACCTTACATCCGAGGCCGGAGGGTTGAGCGATATCAATACAGATGATAATATCCCGGTTATTGGGAGTCCTGTAATCAGTCACTATTCATCGTATCATTGTAGCAAGGGAAAGACGTCAGGGTCATTCATTATATCAGGACGCATGATCCAAAGCCGAGTCCCCCAATTTAAAGGGACACTACCATCACTTTTTTTTTCTTTTCACATATTGACAAGTAATAGGGTTCTATAATATGGATTTTTTTTAATTTTCTTTTCATTATCTTATAGAATTTCTTAAACTTCCCCTCTATACATCACTCTCTTTGACTTCCCTTCTGTGAGCTCTGATTGCACAGCAGTGAGAGGATCGCTGGATAGTCCTTCTTTCTGGTCGGAGAAGTGTAAGTGTTATCAGCAATGACCTGAAAAATGTAAAGAAACCCCCTCCTTAGTGAAGGAAAAGATTACCCCATTTTACTTTCATGTATTGCATGTGGTCTAGTCTAATCTGCTCTATCCCAGAGAAGAGAACAATAGAGCAATCGTATCGTTCCATGTATTGCTTGTGGTCTAGTCTAATCTTTTCTATCCAAGGGGAGAGAACAATAGAGCAATATTATCCTTTCATGTATTGCTTGTGGTCTAGTCTACTCTTTTCTATCCCAGAGAAGAGAACAATAGAGCAATCGTATCCTTCCATGTATTGCTTGTGGTCTAGTCTACTCTTTTCTATCCCAGAGAAGAGAACAATAGAGCATTATTATCCTTTCATTTATTGCTTGTGGTCTAGCCTAATCTTTTCTATTCCGGGGGAGAGAACAATAGAGCAATCATTATGTCATTACCTACTATTTGTAATGAGACTATGTAGAGATGAGCAGCAGCTGCAGTAAAGGGAGATGATTCAGTTCTACAGATTCTATCATTTTATTTATAGCTCTTCCTATTATCCTATGATCTAATCTAATCTACTCTATCCCTGTAAAGAGAATAATAGTGATCATTAAGTCATTACCTACTATTTGTAATGAGACTATATAGAGATAAGCAGCGGCTGAAGTAAAGTGAGATGAGTCGGTTCTACTGATTCTGTCCATTCATGTATTGCTTTTGTCATTGCTATTGATCTAGTTTAATCCTATCTATCCCTGTCCAGAGAACAATAGAGCAATCATTATGTCATTACCTACTATTTGTAATGAGACTACGTAGAGATGAGCATCAGCTGCAGTAAAGGGAGATGATTCAGTTCTACAGATTCTATCCTTTTATTTATAGCTCTTCCCATTGTCGTATGATCTAATCTAATCTACTCTATCCCTGTAAAGAGAATAATAGTGATCATTAAGTTTATTAACCCACTATTTGTAATGAGCTATTAGAGATTTTGCAGCGGCTGAAGTAAAGTGAGATGAGTCGGTTCTACTGATTCTGTCCATTCATGTATTGCTTTTGTCATTGCTAATGATCTAGTTTAATCCTATCTATCACTGTCCAGAGAACAATAGAGCAAACATTATGTCATTACCTACTATTCTTCATATATTTTT